>PVKV010016999.1:29095-49176 GCA_004027835.1 Alouatta palliata | reverse complement strand
TCTCTCTGTCTCTCTCTCTCTTCACACACACACACACACACACACACACATTCTCTCTCTCTTTCTGTCTCTCTCCACACACACACACATTGTCTGTCTCTCTGTCTCTCTCTCTTCACATACACACACACAGACACACACACACACACACACACACACACATCATATGCATCATTAACAGGTTCAACATCCAATTTCAGGGAAATCGTCTGGGACAAGAACAGCACATGCAGGTTCATCCCGGACGGGAGCCTGAGTCTGCAGCAGGGACATGAGGAAACTAGCTGAGTCCCTTGAAGGCCCAGAGCTCTGACCATAAACTGTCTAAGGGATAATGAGCTTCAAGTCACAAAGTGAAGAAAAATGGAAGAGAAATTCAGGCCAGTTAAATAAAGTTGAAGTGACTGTTATGCTGAGGGATAGCAGTGGCTCACAAGGAGAATCTCATTTCATCGTTAATTTGCATATGGTGAAGATTGATTTTCTACGGCTAATCCAAATTTATGACACATCAGGTGATATTTAAAGGACTCAATGGAGCATTTAATAGCCAAACATTTCTCCTGATTAGTACCCACTTGACCCGGTGGCCCAGAGATGAATGCCGATTACCCTGTCCCCCTCCTCCCTCCAAGTGGCTCTAAGCAGAGTAGGTGCCACCACAGAAAAACACAGCCAGACTGTGGTCAGAACATCCTGACACTTAGAAGTTGGGAACTCTCGAAGTGTGGAAGGGGGTTGGTGGAGGGGAACTGATGGGTTTGTCTCTTTTCAAAAATTATGCTTGTCGGAGACTTTATGGCTTTCACATCCCAGCCTAATTTATGCAGAATATATTTATAGAGCTGTCATTAGATGCTGTCATTTTTGTGATAAATAATCTCAGCAATCTTGATAGATACGAATTCTTAATCCCGTTTGGCAAATCAGAAGGCTGAGTCTCAGAGAAGTTAGGTAATCTATTTGTCCAATCACCTAGCTAATAAGCGGTGGGGCCAGGAATGAAACTCGGTTCAGGGTGACTCCAAAGCTTAGATGCTTTCCAGTTCTGCACTGCTCATTGAAGATTCCTGGGTCACTGCTTCGGTTGGTGTTGGGTCTGGGCAGAAACTATCTGGAGTCTAGGCCAAGGCAGTGGGGTGAGAGTAGGCAGAGCCAGGCCAGAGGTCTCTGCATAAATCTAGATACCACCTATCAGAAAATTTCGATCATGGCTTTATTTCTTTGCAACACTTATCCAGAAGTCTTGAAGAGAATTCACTGGTTGTAGAGTCTGTGCTAATCACCCAGCATTGATATTTCCATCACTCCATTGTCATGTGTAAGCCTATCAATAGCAACTCTTCTTCAGAAGTGAACTTCCCCAACCTTCAGTTTCACATCAGTCAGGTGGATTCTGTCACCAAGACGGACGTGTTTGTTCTCAGGAAATCCATACAGCCCTCGTTGAAGGTTGCAGAAGTGTATTATTTATCTACCGATGTATACAAAGCACCTACAAAATTTGATGGTTTAATATATCATCACTGTCGACCCTGTGGTCAGCAGTCCGGGCTGGGCTCAGCTGGGCGGCTCCTCTCTTGGTTTTCCTGACGACACTCATGTGACCGCTGTCAGGCAGTTTCACTGGGGCTGGGTGATCCAACATGACTCACTCACATGTCTGGCTATTGGTTACAGCTCTTCTCTGGGCCTTGCTTGCCATGAGCATTCTCACCCTCCAGCCAGCTGGACTGGGCTTCTCCACACAGTGTTCTCGGGTCTCAGAAGAGTGAGGGCAGAAGCTGCCAGGCCACTTGAGGTCCAGGCTTGGAACTATAACACCATCACTTCTACTGTGATTTATGGTTCAAAGCAGGACATGAAGCACTGCTATTCAAGGGAGTAGAGAAATAGACTCTGCCTCTTGATGGGGGGAAGCAAAGGCACATGAAAACAGAAGTGGGAGAAATTGGTGACCCTTTTTTGCAGTCTTAAGGAGAAAATAATCCTAGCTGGACAAAGAAGAGCCTTCACCCCAGGTTCTTCCAACTTTAACATGTACATGAACCACCTTGGGAACTTGCTGCAATGCAGGTTCTGATTCAATCTGTCTGGTGTGGGACTGAGGGTATTTCTAACAAGCTTTCAGCCGGTGCTGATACAACTGGTTCACAAACTGCAGTTGGAGAACCAAGGTTCTACTTACAGACATGGGGTAAGTCCACTCCTTTTTTCTACTAAGCAGAGTGAGTGCTGGCCTGCCCAATTACGTGCTGGTTCTTCCAAGGGTAGAGAGCCACCCAGCCTATGCCTATAATTTAAGATATGCAGCCAGTGAACTCAGTCAATGGAGTATGTGTATTACAGGTCTACTTTAAGAACCCCGGTGGCCTGACGTGGATCACACACCTGCTGGAATTACTTGATTCTGTTAGCTCTGTGTCTGTTTTCCAGTGCGGTTTTGTGACCATACTGAGGAAGATCCCCAAATGTCAATATTAAAATGTTATCTTTGACTGTAAAAAATGCCATCATTCCCTTCTATAGGATTTTGGAATTAGATTTTAAATAGTTTGACATTTCAAGCATTATTATAACAGATTGCTTAGGCCAGATGGATGGTTCTCTGAGTTCTTTACCAGAACTTGTACAGCTTGTGTAATTGTATTCAGTCACAACTCTCTGACACTTTAACTCCTCTTCCATCGCAGCCTGTGCATACCATCAGGTCACATCATACCATCATGTGCATACCGTCAAGCTTGGGGACGGATGCTCAGATAACAGAAACCTGGGTTAAAGTGTGGGGCTCTGGTCACTAGGAACCCAGAGTATCTTTCTCTTTCTGAATGAATTGATGCAGTTTGTGAAACAACTAAGGTGAACGTCCTGAGTGTGTGTCTGTTTCTGGCTGACGTGGAAGCAATGAGGCCTTTATACACAAGACTGGCCGATAATTACATCTGCTCATCTGTGTTGTTTTTTGGATGCCACCAAGCCATTTTATTTTTGTTCTCCTAAATGCTGATCGCCTGTGGGGAAACTGAGGCAATGCCTGTAGTTCTTCTTCCCATAGTATGGTGCTGCAAATTTGAAAAACTGGTAAAAAACACAGACATGGACGATGGGCCACAAACGTAGTTATCTTTCTCTCTGAATGAAAACAAACACAAATCAAGCATCAGGTGAACACCAAGAGACACTCATTTGTTTTTAATCATTGCCCAGTTGCCTTTCGAAATGGAGGATTGAAGTAGGATACAGTTAGATAAAGAGGAAAAGAAAGTTCTAGTTACAAATGAATAGAATGCTAGCATTCCAAAAAACCACAGACAAAAATCCATAAGAACAAAAGGAAAGAGAAAAAGGTTGGAAACTGGAAGCAAATGGATGGGGACTAACCCTCCCTTGGCCTGGATTACATTGTAATCAATTACTACAAGCCTCTTACTTCACAAATAGGAAAACTGGGGTCCAGACAGGTGACATGACTTCTGTGAAGCCATGGAGCTTGCCCCCGATTATCCTAATTCACTCTATAGACCCCAACAAATCATGAAGGAGACTTTACACTCTGCAGTTGCTACTGGTCCTGCTTCTAAGATTTCTTGCACCTTCACTGGAAACTTCTGGTCTTGTATTTGAGATTTTCCAAATCATGTGTTCAAAATCCTGAGTCTGATAAAAACTCTATTTTCCCCTGATGGCCTGTTCCATTCTTCCCTGGAGGTTTCTCATTTCACACTCTCACGTTTTTATTAAAGTCACGCTGACAAATGAGGGAAATAAAGCTCTTCTGAGGGTTGCTTTCCACCAAACTTCCTCTCTCTTCTGTGTTTTATTAAAGATAGAAAGGACAAGAGAAACCTCATATTATACCGCTCAGCAGGCTTTCCAGAATTATACGTTAAATCGGTTGCTTCTCTGAGGGTCCATCGGGGTTTGTGGGGGAGGAAGGGGAAGAAATTTTGTGTGCAATGTTGGACACCTTATATGTGTAAGACCATTTAATCTTCTCAATGATTTTCCTCTATTTTACTGGGAAAAAAATTGAAGTCAGAGTAGTTAAATAGCTTGCCCAACATTACACTGTTAGTAAGAAGAATACGTTTGGAACCCAGATCTCCAGACTCTTTGGTCTTTGTTCTATACCAGTGGTTCTCAAATGTTTGTCCAGGTTGAATTAAAATCATTGCGGAGATTTTCAAACATGAATTCCCAGGATTCACCCTCTAGCGTGTCTTATAAATCTGAGTTGGGATTCAAACATTCTGTTATATATTCTTTGCTTCTCTCTTATTTTCTATTTCTATATCTGCACGTATCTCTATCAGTTAGTACTTGATACGTCATTGTCCTCAAAAGTTGAATATACACCTTCCTTTAGCTCATGATTCTGTGACTGTCCTCAGCTGGGTGGCTCTCCTGCTGGTCTTGCTGGGCTGATGCATCCATGGCTGCTGCCAGGTTTAGGTCTATGACGGCCTCAGCTGAAACGGTTGGTATTTGCTCCATTTGGTCTGTCACCCTGTAGCAGCTTAGCCCAGGCTTTTACATGGTAGCAGTATCAGGGGTCCCAGCAGCAAAAGAGAGCAAGTCCCAATGCACAAGCAATTTTCAAGCATCTATTTGTATCACCTTTGCTATTGTCTCAGTGACCACGGCAGGCCAAGTGACCAAACCTGGACACAACGTGAGGGTACTACACATAGGCAGGGATACAGGGAAGACAATTATTGTGACCATTTTTGCAACCAATATGTATCTCTAGATAAATATAGATATTTGCTGAACATGCATGGGGATAAAAGTGAAAACAGTATTTAAGGGTATGGAAATATGGGTGCGCTTTGTTTAGCCCCCTTCCTCGTAATCCTGCTCTCCAAAGGATCCTACTTTTTACTATGCTCTTAGCTAGTGGTATATAACTTTTTTACTGTTATTCAACAATTTGAAAAAAAATCACAGTTGTATGAGTAAACAACTTACAGAGTCAAATTCTCCAATAAGTTTGTTACAAACAGCACAAGCTTCCTTCTTATTTTGTTCCCCGCAGAGTCAAATAGTTTCCATTCTTCTGGTTGATTCTTTTGTTAGTCACCTGCATATTACTAAGAATTCTTTTTTCTGTTTTTAGTTTTCAACTGTCCAGTATCTGTTGTTTTTCTTCAGAAGATGAGAACCCAGCCCTCTTCTGCCTCACCTCTACCCTCACCAAACCACACACCCTTTGCACCTCCTTCCTGTGGGTGAAGCCGTCTTAGAACTTTCTCTCCTGCCAGCCTGGGATTCAGCTGTCCCAGGTCAAGTGACAGTTAGTCCCCATCCATTTGCTTCCAGCTTCCAACCTTTTTCTCTTTCCTTTTGTTCCTATGGGTTTTTGTCTGTAAAAAGCCCCTTTACTGTTGTTTTGTTGAGATTTCAAGACAGAGTAAAGATACATCCATGTTCTCAGGCTGTCATCTTGATCTAGAAGTCCTACAGTATTTTTTCCTGATTTGTCAACATCAAGAAATGTCTATTGACACTCTACTTTGAAAAGCCAGCATTTTAGGTCATTTATACTCTCCCTTTCACCCCCTTCTATTCCTTTTGATTTGGATTGGTTATATTTTTATTTTATTTATTTGTGTCAGATCCTAGGGAGTAAGGACACAGCAATAAAAAAATAGTCAAAGTCCTTGAACTCTCAGACCTTACACTCTAGGAGGGCAAACAGAATCTAAATTATACATATATACATGTATATGCAGTTATTACAAACATAAAATATAATGTATAAGATTATAACCATATAAAATATGTCTATAGTTTCTGGGCCTTCTACATCTGAAGTCTTATGTATTTCTCTAGCTCTGAAAAATACCTTCTATTGTTTTTAAAATAATATTCTCCCTATATTTTCTGTTTTCTCTTTCTAGATTTTTCCTTGATGGATGTTGCCCCTCCCGGTTAGACCTTTCTCCTGGTTCCAGCCCTGCCACTAACTGCTGTCTCATGCCTCTTCTCTCTCCTCTGCTCCATCCCTCTCTCGCTTTACATCCTAAGACGTTTTAAATTACAGCCCCTGCATTGAATGTTTTAATGGAGTAATTATATTTTTAATTTTCATAATTGTATTTATGAACTTTTGTGAACTATTTCTTATTTTCTTTTTGCTCCTTTATATAGCTGTGTGCCTTTGTTTAAATGGATGCAGTAGCCACTCAACTTTTTCTGGGAGGAAATTAGATTTCTTTAAGGTTTTCTTCTCCTCCAAAAGTTATTTCTGCTTTCCCGGTGTCACTCATTCTATTTGTTCATATCGGCCCATCTCCTTTGCTTCACTTGTTTGCTTCAACACCTGCTGAATCTTGGTAGTTCTGTCATATGTATGAATGAATAACTATGGCTATTAATATGGGGAAGTGGCTGGAGTTTTCTCTACTATTTTATTTGATGAGACAGGGTCTCACTCTGTGGCCCAGGCTGTGGTGCAGTGGCTTGATCACAGCTTGCTGCAGCTTCGACCTCTCAGCCTCAAGCAATCCTGTTGTATCAGCCTCCTGAAGAGCTGGGAACTACAGGCACATGCCACCATGCCTAGCTAATTTTTGTATTATTCGTAGATATGGAGTTTCTCCATGTTGTCCAGGCTGGTCTTGAACTCCTGGGCACAAGTGATTCACCTGCCTCAGCCTCCCAAAGTTCTGGGATTACAGGCATGAGCCACCACGTCTGGCCTTTCTCTACCTTTTTAAATGTTCATTTTTATTATAGATTGCCAGTAAGTGGACCAGATAGACAAACCAGAGACCTTCACTTCAAGGGGCCCAGCAGGTTAGGTGAGCGCTTAATGTCCACTGAGATGCCAAGACAAAAAGGAGTCCATCCCAAAGGTTCAGCCTCTCCATCAGATGTCTAGGCAGGCATGCTGTTCATTGATTTTGAATCCTTCTCCTAGGACTGAACTCTGACACGATACATGCTCAGGGCAAGGGTCACCTGAGGGAGGGATCCTTTGTAGCTGGCTTGACTATGGAAGTCATGGAGAAGGTAGTGTTTAAGCCAGGATTCTCTAGGCCAAGATGTGTCAATTAGGAATCTTATGTTACCTACAACAGGAAACATCACTCAAAAATTTATTGACTCAAGTAACAGAAGTCTTGAGTTAGGACGGCCTTCAGGGTTGACAAATCCAGTGGCTCAGCAGTCCCACTGAGGAGCTTCCTCTCTTCTGTTCTCACTGCCTGCCCAGTGCTGACTCTGTTCTCAGGCTGGATGGCTGACCTCTCTTCTGTTCTCACTGCTTGTGCAGTGCTGACTCTGTTCTCAGGCTGGATGGCTGACCTCTCTTCTGTTCTCAGGCTGGATGGCTGACCTCTCTTCTGTTCTCACTGCCTGCGCAGTGCTGACTCTGTTCTCAGGCTGGATGGCTGACCTCTCTTCTGTTCTCACTGCCTGCGCAGTGCTGACTCTGTTCTCAGGCTGGATGGCTGACGGATGGCAGCAGCAGGTGGTGCTTTTGTTTCCCCTTTTGCATCCAGTGGGTGGGAGGCAATGCTTTCGCCTCCGTGTTCCAAGCAAGAGACCTTAGTTCCCATCCAGAGGATGGCTTACATCACAGGACCACCCCTGGACCAATGACTGGAGTCAAAGGGTATGACATTCTGGTTGTTCTGAGTCAACCAGGGCCTGCCCCCGGTGCTGGATCAGGGGGCGTCAGCTTTCTGGAGTGGGAGGATGGATAACTGAACAAGACTGTGGGCACTGATGCGGTGGAGAGGGTGCGAGAGAGGCGGCCAGCGGTGTTCAGTGCAGCAGAAAATAGCAGTTGAGGCAAGGCATCAGTAGGAAGAGAGGGCTGAGACTGAGCAGTGTAGTCCGAGTTTGGGGGCTGCTGAGTAACCCAATGTGACATGTGAAAAGTAGAGTAGCGTCTTTAGGCCTATTTTACCTGGAGTATGACTCTCCTCTCTAGGTCTTTAATTTGCTTTCCATGACTCTTCGATTAGAAACCCTCATGCTTGAGTCAGCAGCCCAGTAACTACACTGAACAGACTCAGGAGATCTCAGTCTCACGCAGTTATTACACGCAAAGCTAGATGTGTTTGCACATGTTTCTGGGACTTTGCCTTCTTGCTGATCAGCCTATCCTGATTCATGTGATTCCTGCCCACCTGTATCCTGGACACAAACACATACCTCTTTCTTTCTGCTTCTATCAGTTTCCATGAGGATTTGACCTATATGTACTTGATTCTTTCATGTTCATTGACTTTTAAAACAATGAGGAAAGGACAGATGGTTATAAATGGAGCTGGGATATCTAGCTAAATATTTAGAAAAGATAAGCCTTGCAATTTCTACACAAAAACAGATTCCATATGGTGTAAGAGAATAAATGTAAAAAGTTTTACCAAGAACAGACCAGAAGACGTTATATTTGAATAACAACGTAATTTTTAAAGTATGAAAGGAATTCTTTAACATAAGCTCAAGGGCAGTTATCTTAAAAGAAAATTATGTAAGGATTAAAAACCTCTGAACATCAAAAAGTAACATAAAAGATTAAAAAGCAAATAAACTAAAAAAAATATGAACATGTGTGGCCGAGGATTAATATAATTAATCTATAAAAACATCCGTATAAATCAATAACAAAAGATGAATTCTCCAAAAGAAACATGGGCTAGAGACATGAACAGTTAGTTTACAAAAGATGAGTCACAAAGTACTAATAAAAATGTAAAAACCTATTTTACTTAGAAGTAAGAAAATGAAAACAATGATAGTTTTCTTTAAAATTGTAACGGTCGATAAAAGAAAACTATAAAGAAATTAACCGGGGTATACTCTACTGATGGAATTTAAATTAGCACCACATTTTTCAGACTGCCATGGTAATTTTTAGCTTATAAAACTATAAAGTAACAAAAACCTTAAAAATGTGTGTTTTTTGATTTAGCAATTTAATGTTTGGAAATTTAGTCTAACAAAATAGTCAAGTAGTCAAAAATGTAGGTTCAAGGATATTTACCATAATGCTCTTTGTTTAATGAAAAATGGAAACATTCCACTGTTGAATGAAAGCATGTTGATTGAAGAAATTATGGCCTGCTTTTACGAGGAAATGTTGTGGCTATTACAAATCACTTTAAAGAATTATGTCCAAAAACATGGAAATACGCTGAAATACATTATTAAGAATGAGGGCCATGAAGTAGAAGTACCAGGATCCCGCTCTTACAATATGTATTTATGTACAAAGATACACAGAAAATTATCTTCTGAGCAACACTGTCCAACAGAAATACAATGCAAACCACAAATATGTTTTTATATTTTCTAGTGGCCACGTTAAAAAAGGTAAAAAGAAACTAATATAACAAATAATTTGTTTTATTTAACCTAATATATTCATAAAATTTTAATTTCAACATGTCATCAGTCCTAAAATTGTTAATGGAATATTCTACATCCTTTTTGCATATTAAATCTTTAAAATCTGATGTGTATTTTCCTCTTACAACACATCTCAATTCAGACTGGCCACATTTCAAGTGCTTAATAGCCATGTGGGACTAGTGGTTACTAATTTAGAGAGGGCAGATCTAGAATTATACTCACCAAGCTGTGAATAGCAGTTGGAACAATTAGTGTCCTTTTTTGTTGTTGTTGTTTTTTTTCTGTTATTTTGTATTTTCCGGAATAATCATGGATTACATTTTTAATAGGAAAAAAATGAGCAAAGAAACTTCTCCATTTGCAGAAAAGAAGGAGTAAAAATAATAATTTCAATATCAGACCAAGCAGAAGCAGAAAAAAGAATCCACTACATTGATTACATACTCCCAAAGAGTGGAACAGAGCTTCTTGTAAACCCCCGGTACTGCATAGCCCATGAGGGTGCTTAGTTAGTTCAGGGAAACGGAATTTTCTTCAAGTAAAACTACTGATTTTAAAAGTGGTTATCACCTCACAGTAATTCTACAGACATGTGATGAGAAAAACATTTGAAACCTTCCTACATGTGGATGGTAATATTAAATGAAGAGTTGGAAGAATCCTGTAATACATCTGTCCATTAAGCCAGATTGGTGGGTGGAATTATTCCAGAAGAGATAACATAAAAATAGAATCATTGTTCAATTACAATTTCAATTATTCAAATCTCTTCATATCATGTATACTTTAAATGAAGAGCTAGAAACAGCTTATTCTAGTCATTAGAATACACATGCAATGTAGATAGTGATTCCCGTCCAGCTGTAACCCTGTGAAGTCCATCAAGGGACCCGCAAGAAACAAAGTAGGTAAGCTGAGGAACTAACAGCATTCTTGTAAGGAAGCTTGTTTTACCAAGTTTAGACCTGCCAGTTAATTTTCTTTAGCTATCCCAAGAGTTAAAGACAAACAGACCATAAATTCCGTATTTTATTTGCTGGTGCTTCCACAGTTCTAGCAGAGGACCTAGTATATGATTAAAAATTTGTTCCTGATGTACTTAATAGCACCATTTAGTGAATATTTATTGCATGTCATGCCTTGTTGTGCTTGAAATACATCAGGGAACAAACAAGACAAAAATCCCTCATGGAACTTCCATTCTAGTGAGGTGAAATAGACAGTAAACAATAGAAATAATAAATAAGTAAATTACATAATATGTTGCAAAGTGTTAAATGCCATGAAAAAAGTAGAAGTGAGTACACACTCATGTTCATTGTAGCATTACTCGCAATAGCTAAGAGACGAAAGCAACCTAAGTGTTTATTGATGGATAGATGGATAAACAAAATGGAATTCCAAGATCAAGGTGCCAATACATTCAGGGCCTAGTGAAGGTTTGCTTTCTGCTTCAAAGATGGTGCCTTTCAGCTATGTCCTCAATGGCAGAAGGGGCAAACACTGTGTTCTCATATGGTGGAAGGGCAGGCAGCTCCCCTCAACTTCTTTTATAAGTGTATTAATCCTATACATGAGGGCAGGGCCCTCAAGAGAATCATTTCCAAAAGGCTCCACTTCTTAATACTATCACGTTGGATATTAGATTTCAACATATAAATTTTGGGGGAAATACCAACAAGCAGATGGAAGCATTCCAGCACCCCCCGAGTTTAGTCCTTCTAACATGCAAAATACATTTGTTCCATTCCAGTAGCCCCAAAAGTCTTAATTTGTTTCAACATCAAGGGAAAAGTCTAAACTCCAGAGTCTCATGTAACTATCATCTAAATCACATTTGAGTAAGACTCAAAGATGTGATTTATTCTGAGGCAAATTCCACTCCGGCTGTGAGTCTGTGAAATCTAACAAGTTATGTGCTTCCAGACTACAATGGTGGAATAGACATAGGAAAGGCATTTTCATCCTAAAAAGGAGAAACAGGAAAGAAGGGAGGATAACAGGTCCCAACCAAATTTAAAACTCAACAGGGCAAACATTAAATCTCAAAGTTCCATAGTAATCTCCTTTGGCTCCATGTCCCACTTTCTGGACACATGGGTGGGGTTTGGTCTCCCAAGGCTCTGGGTGGCCCTGCCGCCATGGGTTCCTGGGTGCAGCAGCTCTCACAGATTGGTTTTGTACATGCCTTTCTCCCAGGCTGGAGTTGCACATTGGTGGCCCTGTAGTTCTGGGGTATTGGGAATAGCCCTGACCCCAATGGCTTCACCAGGCATTGTCTTAGTGCGGACTTTCTGAGGTGGTCCCACCTCCAGGTCTCCACTGGATATTGTCCTACTTGGGGTTCATTACAGTGGTTCCACCCTTGCTGTGGTTCTCTTCCTGGGCCTCGAGGCTCTTTCACACATCCTTCCAAATCTAGGTGGAGGTGGGCATCCCCTCACAGCTCATGCACCCAGCACCCTGGTGGAGACGGCACCTCACAGATGCTGCCAAGGTTTGCCATCTGTGCATTCTGGAAAGGCTGGACAAGCTGCACCTGCTTGAGTCACAAGTGGAGTGGCCAAGGGCTGCTGCACTGTAGCTGGAGGAGTGGAGCCTTGAAATCATTCTGCTTTCAAGGCCCTGGCATTCTGGGCCTGCGATGGGGAGGGCACCCCTCAGAGAGCTCCCAAATGCCTTTGAGGTCGTTGTTCCATTGTCATAAAGAACATCAGGCTTCTGCCCACCCATGTTAATCTCTTTATCAGATGGTCACTTGGCCATGCCCTTGGTGTTATCTCCCAAACACGCCTTTCCATTTTTACAATATGGCCAGGCTGAGAATTTTCCAAATCTTTAAGTTTTGCTTCCCTTTTGATTATAAATTTCATCTTTAGCTTTCTTTCTTCTTCTTCCATTTTACTGTAAGCAGTCAAGAGCAGCCATGCCACACCCCCAACACTTTACTTAGAGATTTCTTCCACCAACTGTTCTATTTCAGCACTCACAAGCTCTGCTTTCCACAAAACACTAGGACGTGAATACGATTCGGCCACGTGATCACTGACTGGTCCTTTATAACAAGGATCGCTTTTCCTGCGGTGTTTAATAACATGTTTTAGTTTCTGTCTGAGAGTTCATGAGAACAGTGTTTATCATCTACATTTCTGCAGACACTCTAATCATGACCTTTTAGGTAATCTCTACGAAGACTGACTCATACTCCACAGCTCTCTTCTTTTTCTTGAGCCTTCATGCTAATCACCCTGAATGCTCTGTTCACGACTATGTAGGCTTTGTTCAGCTGCACCACCAAACTCTCAGTGTCCACCCATCACCCAGTTCCAAAGCCTTTTCTACATTTTCACATTTTTAGGGCTTGTTATAGTTGCACCCCACTTCTCAGTACCAATTTCTGCCTTAGTTCAGACTGCTGTAACAAAATACATTAGATCGAGTAATTTATAAGCAACATAAAGTTATTGCTCACAATTCTAGAGAGTGGAAGTCCCAAGATCAGGGTGCCAGAAGATTCCATGTCTGGTAAGGTTTCACTCTGCTTCATAGATCTTGCCTTCTGGCAGTGTCGTCACATGGCCTAAGGGCAAGGCAGCTCCCTTCAACCTTTTATAAGGACACAAATCCCATTCTTGAGGGTGGAGCCTTCACGATTTAACCTCTTCCCCAAAGGACTCATCCCTTAATACTCTCACACTGCATATTAAGTTTCAACATATGAATTTCAGGGGGACACCAACATTCAGACCATAGTACAATGGGATGTTATGCAGCCTTAAAAAGGAAGGAAATTCCGACACACACACACTACAACCTGGATAAACTGAGACAAATTTGCTAAGTGAAATAAGCCGGACATAAAAGAATGAGGACTCTATGATGCCACTCATAAAATACCTGCAGTAGTCAAATTCGTAGAAACAGAAAGTAGAACGATGGTCACCAGGGGCTGGAGGCGGGGGAGTAAGAGGGGAGCTGTTGTTTATTAAGCACAGAGTTTCAGTTTTGCAGGATGAAAGGGTTCTGAATATTAGTTACACAACAATGTGAGTTACTTAACACTACCGAACAGTACACTTAGAAATGGTTTAAGTGTTAATGGTTTAAGTGTTAATGGTTAAGTCATCTAACATGGGCAGTGTGTGATCAAGCCCCAATACAAACACTGGACAGTGGAATTCAGTTCAGCTTCCCTAGTTGGCAGTACGCTGGAGTATTAGTGCTAATTGTAGTTGGGAGGAGGTAACGTTTTCAAGAACTCCACGGGAGATGACTGGCAGTTTTCTGTTTGGGACCCTCCCTGATCTTGGCCCTGTGTATCTCTTCTTTTGGCTGTTCTGACTTGTATCCTTTTGCTGTAATAAAACTATAATTGGAAACATAGCTCTTTCCTAAGTTCTGTGAGTAGTTCTAGCAAATGGTCATGCCTGAGAAAGTCTGTGGTTGGGGAGCCTTGAATTCATAGCCAGTTGGTCAGAAGTGAAGGTGGCCCTGAAAATCTCAACTTGTAGCCGGTATCTGGATTTTGAGCAGGCGTGGTGGTTGTGTTGGAAGCCCATGCCCTTAACTTTTGGCAAACTCATTGCAGTTATGTATTTCATTACGGTGGCTACTGAACCATATCATATGCATTCTATCACAGAGTTTCACTTCCTGGATTAGAAGTTTGCAAATTACAGCCCATAGGCAAAATATGGCCCACTGTCTTATTTTTGCAAATAAAGTTTTATTAGAAAACAGCTATGCTCATTCCTTTATGTGTTGGCTGTGGGTACGGTCATGCTGCAACAGCAGGGCTGAGCAATTGTGGCAGAGATGCTACCGTCTACAAAGCCTAAAATATTTACTGTCTGGCTCTTTATAAAAAAAAAAAAAAAACATTGCCAGCTCCTGCTTCTGACCTGGACCTGAGCCTGACCTGGGAATTGGGAGTATGAACTCAGAGGGTCACCAAATACGGGCATTGTCTTTCACAGGCCAACATTGTCCAGATGGCTCATACAGGACAGTAACAGTGGTCACAGTATGGATTCAGCGAAAGGAGGGCAAATTGCTAGTTAGGTGTGGCACTGTTGCTCTCTTAATGTAAAATGACACCTCTCAAAGGTGGCTTCCACCTTGACCTCTGTCATCTAAATATATTCTGTGGGCCAGGCACCGTAGCTCATGCCATAATCTCAGCACTTTGGGAGGTTGAGGCAGGTGGATTACTTGAGGTTGGGAGTTCGAGACCAGCCTGGCCAACGTGGTAAAACCTTGTCTCTACTGAAAATATAAAAATTAGCCAGGCATGATGGCACATTCCTGTGACCCCAGCTACTCGGGAGGCTGAGGCAGGAGAACTGCTTGAACCCAGGAGGTGGAGGTTGCAGTGAGCCGAGATTACAGCGCTGTACTCCAGCCTGGGTGACAAGAGCGAGACTCCATCTCAAAAACAAAACAAAACAAAACAAAACAATCTCTCCTCTCTCTCTCTCTCTCTCTATATATATATATATATATATATATTCCATAGAAGAGAGGAAATTGGTCCCCATGACACACATCTCTAATTTTAGGCTTAACATTGATGGTAATTTACATTAAATATTCTACAACTCTTGCCAACAACTAAGATAATAGGTATTCAGTTCTTTTAAACAATGCCAGCTGGAGTCACTGTGTCTGAAGATTGGCTCGAATTCCATTCTGAATCCTGTAGAAAGTGAATGCCGCCCTGACATTGCTACCAGGACTCTGGAAGTTATGTCCCGAGGGCCACTCACACCGAGCTCTGGCCTCTGCTGAACTAGTTCTGTTCTGGGCCCCTTTTCCCACCCACGTGTGTTCCCAGCCTGCCTCCCTGAACCACGCTGACACTCATCCACTTTGAGGTTTGTGGGACTTTGCTGAAAGTTAGGAAAGACAGAGAACCTGACGTGGCAGTCAGCATCGGCAACTTACAAGTAAATACTGCAGCACGACGGTTCCCAAACTGTGTGCGGGACGCCTTGAGATGTTGTATCCAACGTAATGCTACAAGGGTACTGGGTGTGGTGTCTCGTGCCTTTTGAAATCCCAGTACTTTGGGGTTTTTGCCATGTTGCCCAGGCTGGTCTCGAACTCCTGAGCTCAAGCAATCTGCTGAGGAGCTCGAGACGGGCCTGGGCAACATGGCAAAACTGCATCTCCAAAAGATACAGAAATTAGCCGGGTGCTGTAGGTAGCACATGCCTGTGGCCCTAGCTACTTAGGAGGCTGAGGTAGGAGGATGGCTTGAGCCCAGGAAGTAGAAGTTATGGTGAGCTGAGATGGCACCACTGCACTCTAGCCTGGGTGACAGAGCCAGACTTTGTCTCCAAAAAAGCAAAGAAAAGACATGCTATGAGACATTTTATATTTTCAAGGTAAACAAAGCGATACTCAGTATCTGTCAGGTACGCAGCAGAAGTTACTAGCTCAAAGGAGTTCACTGTTTCAACAGTAGATTGCGCTACCTCCTCGCAGTGATATCTTTGTGAATCTGAATGTTCAGGGTTGCTGAGATAAAAGGCAAGCACTGAGTGGAAATCAACACGGAACAGGAAATGGGGGTGGGGGTGTCCAGTCTTAGTCCGGGGTTTGAGAGGTGTGCACGTCCAAGGTACACACATCTGATTAGTAAGTCACTGTGGTTATTTAACAGTAAAATAACATTATTTTTATTTGAATTTACATTATTATTTCAAACTACAATTGTTCAGCTGGTTGAGTTTGCTACTTAATAAAGGAACTGTCCTTTCTTGTGGCCCAGGGGACGCTATGGAAAACTGTCAGAGACACCAAGGGAGCGGTGAACCAAGAGAGTTTGGGAGCCGCTGTTACAGTAATTGATGCTGTTGAAGAAAAGTCACTGGGTCATTTCTACCGCGTAGGTGCCAGCCCCTGGCTAAGGGGCTTGGCGTTCATTTTCTCTCTCTGCCGTGTTTCTGTTTCCCAGCTGCTGTTTGCTTCCCATGCAGAACCCTTTAAGTCATCTTCTCTGTTTCTCTGCCTCCTTTCAGAGTGTGCCCTCAGGGCACTGCTCCCTTCTGCCCTCCAGCAACTTACCAATGTATTTCCCCAAACAAAGACAGTTTCCTCTCTAAAAAAGATTCTTTTACCAGCAATAAAAAAAAAAAAAAAAAAAAAAAAAAAAAAAAAAAAAAAAAAAAAAAAAAAAAAAAAAAAAAAAAAAAAAAAAAAAAAAAAAAAAAAAAAAAAAAAAAAAAAAAATTCTTCTACTATAAATCACTGTGCTATGGGAGAAGAGGCTTGAATCACCAGAGCACTGGTACTCGAGAACAGGGTGAAAGGAAGATCAAATCAAAAGCAAAATCGGTGAATAAAGGCAGAGAATAGGCCTAAGAAAAAGTTGATTTCTTCACAGTTTTACTGTGACCACAAACTGTGTGCCCCAAACACATTTAAATCTGTCCTGAGTCCAAATGCAGAGCCTATAACAGATGAAATCTTTTTCCTTAACTCTGTAAAACTGAATATTTTCTAACCTCAAAAGGCAGGATTTTATATCGTTGGGATGCTTTATTTCCTCCTGCAATTAGGTATACTGGTATAAGCTGTGAGAGCAAAAGCTGGTAATTTAGTCCAGCAGATGTGTCTGTTTTCTCAAACATTTTAATGAAAATTTTCTTGATCAACATCTTTGGGTTTCGAGCATACACACCAACCAATCCTTGCCTTGCTTCATCCTTTATTCCATTCTTATTTCAGAAGAACATTAGACAACTTTGCCAGTCCGGGAGGGTGTGGGGAAAACAACTGTTTCTTTGATGAGAGCGGATTGGTGCCGGCAATTATGCAGCTCTGACAGCACTGAGGTCCGACGCATGAAATACCCGTGTTCTCTCCACCTCCGGCTCGCCGCAGCAATATCCTCTTCCGCATCCATCACTGTCTCATGCCTGGCAGAATGATACGCGCACAAAGTCATTCCTTATTGTAGTAGAAATCTCTCACCCAAATGGTTTTTTGGTAGTTACTCTGACACATCTCCGGCCAACAGGCTCCCGTAAAATGGGTTCCGCATTCTGCTCTGCTTTACAAGAACCACCTGTTTCCAGGTTTCTTTGCATTTATTTGCATTAACCTCCATGGCAAGCAGGACCTCTGCACTGTTAACAGCACCCTGAGAGGCCATTTACATAAGCCTTTTCATTTACATAATGCATAGACTTAATGGATGAGGGTGAACGTGGCATTCACCGTGCTTCTGTTGGGAATGCTTGCTTGGAATTACTTCTGGTTCATCAGTCTGAAGGACCCAGGATCTCCTGAAATTTTGGGTGAAAAGTCCATGTTTTATTTCCTATCCTAATGTGTCTAGAGATCTCAATCTGATCTTGACCAAGCATTTTTTTTGTAAGTGACTCCTACAGTTTCAGGCACCAGACTAACTACTTATAGTAACTCTTCTCCAAACACAGCCACCATCAATTCCTTCCCCTCGTGGATGCACATGTTGTTCCTCATTTGAAAAGATGAAGCTTATTTCTCCTTCCCCTGAATCTAGGCTGGCCCTTAGAGTTTCTCTGACCAATAAACATTGGTGGAGATGACATTATGCTGGTTCCAGGTCTAACCTTTAGGAAGGCTGGGAGTTTCTGCTTCTTCTTTCTTAGGTGCCAGCTGCCAAGTAGGGTGACCAAATACTCTGATACTGCCATGCAGTATGAAAGCCCAGTTAAGGCTGGGTGCAGTGACTCATATCTGTAATCCCAACACTTTTGGAGGCCAAGACAGGAGGATTGCTTGAGCCCAGAAAACACAGTGAGACCCTGTCTCTACAAAATATAAGAGTAAAAAAATTAGCCAGATGTAGTGTGCACTTGTAGTTCCAGCTTGTGGGGCTGAGATGGGAGGATCACCTGAGCCCAGGAGGTCAAGGCTGCAGTGAGCCATGATCATACCAGTGTACTCTAGCTTGGGTGACAGAGCAAAACTCTGTCTCAATAAACATGAGCAGGAAAAAAAAGAAAGCCCAGTTATCAAATGGAGAGGTCACAGACACACACACATACACACACACACATACAGAGCACCATCTTGAATGTTTCAGCCCCAACATCCACCAAATAGAAGAACCACCCAGCTGAGCCCAGCCTAGATGGCAGAATTTTGAGAAATCATAACCATTATTATAAGTCACTAAGTTTTGGAATGAATGGTTGTATCGTAGCAGATAACTGAAACATTGCTTAATAAATATTATTTACATTGATAAATATAACAATCAACACTGTTAGGCATGAACCACTCTCCACATTTCACAATTGAGGAAACTGAGGTTTTAAGAATTACATGACCTGCCAGATGTCACACTGCTAGTAAGTGGCTGAGCTGACACATGACCCCACACTGCCTGATGTCAGTCTTCTCGCCTAACCAAATATGCTCATGCCTCTCCACAGAGAATCAGGTCTCCCATGTACGTGGTAGATGATAGTGGTGCCCTTTGTTCAAAGGAAACGTGAGAATGCTCGGATTAACAGATGCTGGTGGCTCCTGACTACGCCTTTCCTTTATGGTTCCCCAAAGAAGCCCCTGTGTCAGGCTTTTTACAAAGAGAGATGGTGGCCGTGTGAACCAGGTCTGGGAATGACAGCTGCCGGCAGGAACATGAGGACAGGAGGACAGCTGGGAAAGGAAGTGGCATTTGTTGAATAGTTGCCATGTGCTGCTATCTGTACATGACTGACTGACTAATCCTTAGGCAACCTAATAAGGGCGGCATAATTATCTCTGCTTAACAGATGAGAAAACTGAGACACAGAGAAGTTAAGGAACTTGCCCAAAGTCGCCTAGAAGTAAATAGCAAAAATGGGAATTGACTCCAAGTCTCTCTCTCCAACGTCTGGAGTCTTTCTGAGTTAACTAAATCAAAGCCCTGGACTTACACTATTTGTATAAGATTGAGATTTGAGATTTTTACGGTTGGAGGTAAGGAAGTTTTCAGGTTTTAAGCTTTCTTTCTCTGTATACTAATTTTGCCATAACAGAAAGCCAACCTAGGGGTAAAAACAGAGGAAAAGCAACAACAATGGGAACTAATTAAAATACAAATCTGTGTGGGAAAGCAAAGTGAAACGGAAAGAACTCCTGAGGGCAGCCTTCTGAGCTAACCAAGCATGGGAGGGTTGCTGCTGCACGGAAGGCCTGGGCGTCAGGTAGCGGGGCTGACCCTCACGACACGGTCCTTGTGCCCACACAGAATGACACCCACTTCACTCCTCTGTGTTAGACACCTACAGCAGAGACTGCTAATTGCTATAGTGAGCCTCTAAGGAATTTTCAAATGTCTTGAGAAGTTAAATCAATGTCTAAAAATTGCCCTGTATGTTTCATGGCTCCAAGGTACATTAGCAAAGATTCCAGAGTCCGCCAGAACTTCTGCAGCCTTATAGTTTCTGTCTACTTAAAGGAAGCCTAGCTCAGTAGCTAAATCCTGGGACGGTTTGTCTACCTTTGTGGACACACACACACACACACATACACCCCTGGTAAGCCTCATGGTGTGGACCATTATCAGCAAGCCAAGCAGTGTTCTCATTCCTTTGGATTTCCTAGTTACTTAGGAGTCAGTCTGGATAGTGCTCTCTTTCCCTCTCCCTCCCTCGCTCTCGCTCTCGCTCTCTCTCTCTCTCTCTCTCTCTCTCTCTCTCTCTCTCTCTCTCTCTCTCTCTCTCTCTCTCTCT
>PVKV010016999.1:0-28995 GCA_004027835.1 Alouatta palliata | reverse complement strand
CTGCACTAGAGACATGTGCAGTCTGCCCAGTCTGTTCCTGCATTCTGTTTCCTTCTGCCTTCACCCCTAGCACACAAGGGATGCTGGCATCTTTGGAATGCTCCCTCTTACCCAAGCCCACCGCAGGTGCTGAGGCTCTGGAAGTCTGTGGCTACTGGCTATCACTGTTCCCTCTGGGATTGCCTTGGGTGAGGAAGTGTGACCAGCCACCTACAGGCTGTGGGGGTCCCCTACCCCTCCTCGTAGATCCCACAAGGAGGCTGCAGCCAGGAGTCTGGAGGGGCCCTCCCACTTCTGACGTTCTAAGACCAGACAGTCTTTCCCATTAGCAGACTGCCATGCTTAGAAGGGCAAGCCTTTCCTTCCAGTTCTTAAAGGCTCAGCCTTGCCATGCCCATGTGGGGAGCCCTTCTAGGGTCATTCTTGGAGGCACAATGCATGGATGAATCTATGAGCTTATGTGGGTTTTGCTCTTCACCATAGGACTAGCTGCATATTTACATAATAGGAGGGCAGCAGACACACACGTGGGGTTGGCTTAGTAATTAGACACATGGCTGGTCCTTCCTTTTCTGCTAAGTAATTGCAGCATCTGGTTTACCCCAAGAATGACTCTCCTATTAAAAGGCAGGGGGGAGGAAAGAAAGACCTTAGAAACCCACGCATATCTACTGGTAGAGCTGCTGGAGAAGCGGGCAAATTAAGAGTCTCATTTTGTAATTTTGTTTAAAGCAAAGCAGCGAAAGGCACCGCTCCTGCCACCCTCTCCCCATCTCATAAATGCTTCCGAAAGCTGTAGACAGCTGGAGCTTACGAGAAACGGACTCACAGTATTTCTGGATCTGTGGAGCCATCTGACATACCACCAGGAGGGCTGGACCTGGGGCTCTGGGCTCCATGACCATATGTAATATTCAATCTTGCTTGCTCTCTGCACACTGAGCTGTAAGATCACATTTATTGTTCTCTCCACAGCTGCATTAAAATGATCTGTGAATCTGTCCAAAGAGGTTCTTTGCTCATCACCGCAGAGCAGGGCTCGGGTTCATGGCTGAATAGGCAGGCACACACTCTCAGATAAAAATGGTAAAGTATGGAAGAGAAAAGGCTCAGATATGGCATTCGGGTTGGAAATCGACTTTGGCAAGTCATGCAATCTTCCTGAGACTCAGTTTTCTCATCTGAAAAATGGGAATGAGGATAGCTAGCTCTAAGCACAGAGGCCAGGGAAAAGAACAACCAGTATCTAGCTCACCAGGTAGCCAGCGAGATATCTGCCTGCCTGTCTCACAGGGGTATTTTGGAGCTCAAATAAGGGTGGCAAAAAAAAAAAAATGTGGATTTTTAATCACTATAGAAATAGGAGATGCTGTTATTTCGCCCAGCCGTATTGCAAGGAGAATTCTCAAGGCGAACACGGAGAAGAGCCTGCTCTGATTATGTCAGCTCAGAGTCACTCTTTTAAGGACCCTTGTCTTTATGATCCTTCTCAAGGTATTGGTTGATATTATTTTCTTCATCTGTAAGAAGAGGAAATGTGGCCAGGCATGGTGGCTCACACCTGTAATCCCAGCACTTTGGGAGGCTGAGGCAGGCGGATCACTTGAAGTTAGGAGTTCGAAACCAGCCTGGCCAACATAGTGAAATCTCATCTCTACTAAAAATCCAAAAATTTAGCTAGGCGTGGTGGTAGACGCCTGTAGTCCCAGCTACTCGGGAGGCTGAGGCAAAAGAATCACTTGAACCTGGGAGTGAGCCAAGATCGTGCCACTGTACTCCAGCCTGGGTGACAGAGCGAGACTCCATCTCAAAAACAAAAACAGGAAGAAGAGGAGGAAATGCACACCCAGGAAAGCTTATGAAATTTCCAGCCCTGGGTCGACAAAAGGCAGGGCAGGGCATCTGGGAGCTCTAGCCACTTTGGGGGTGGTTCCCAGATGACAGTTTTGGTGGTTTCATCTCCTGAAGGAGGGAGGCACTCATGTCAGTTTCTCAACTCAGCCTCACAATCATTCTGTCTTGACTTCAGTACATAATAGGTACATGTTGATTTGGTTTAATGAGACGCTAATTAAAGCAATATAAAGTAAAATGTCACTGGGAAAGGATTAGCCAAGATGAGTGACAAAGTCTGTAGACAAAAACCAGGTAGAGGGTGGTCGGCTGTGTCTACCGAAGCTGAAGAGTTTCAGAAGGTCTTCATGCATCTCTGAAAGCCCAGCTGCCTCAGATCAAAGTGGACAGGAGTCAAGGCACTTGGGAGTTGGAAGCACATTCAAGGATTCTCTTCCTTCATTGCTCATTTCACAGATAAGCAAAATGAGTCCCACCAAGGGAAAGGATTTGGCCTGAGTGAGAAAGTACGTAAAAGGCAGGGCTAAGACTAAAACCCAGGTCCTCTATAAACATTATGTTTCCAATAAATGTGGGGCTGTAACTTTAGTAAAAAGTAGCCAGAGTTCGAGGCCCACATTTCAGTTCTCCATGCAGGGCACCAAGCTATGCACCAAGCTGTGGCTGAATCTTTGATGCTTAATCATAGCCCCGTATCTAATGAGATACCAGGGTCTGGCAGGGCAGACTGTTGAGGCTCCTCAGGCGCTGAATCACAAGGCTGGAAGTGACCCAGAAAGGCCTGGAAGGACGTAACATGTCATCTGGACAAGAGGTAGAAGGACAGAGTATCTTGGTAGAGGCGAATTGATAGCAAGATGTCTTGGCAGGAGGCAAAATGGGAGAGAGATGGAAAGGGAATGTCAGGGAGGTGACACAGGATGGGTAAGAGCCAGAAAGTTCCTGTAGGAACCAAAGCAGGTGGAGAAAGAAAACCAAAACCAACCTGCTGGAAGTAGAGTGTAAAACAGCAGCTTGCTTTTAAAAAACGAAAGTAAATCAAGCAAACAAAACCCAAAGGGATGACGCCCCTGGTGCAAGGCATGGAATACAGGACCAGCACAAGTCTTGTGTGAGTAGAACAGAACGCCTGGCCCAGAACCCCGTTAACTACCTCAGGGTCCAGAAAGAGTCAGAGGGACTGGTGGGAGTGTCTCCAGTCGTAGAGACGAGAGGATTGCAGCAGACCCTGTTCTTCTAAGAAAGCAGGTAGACCCTTTTCTTCTATGCCCTGGCACCCAGAACCTGTTTCATCCAGAAGTAAAGGAAGGGAGACAAAAAGCAGCCGAGCTGCTGCATAAATATTTCTAAAACATTTGCTTCCATAACACACTCTTTTTTAAAACTGAGAAGTAGTGACAGATCTAAGGGGCGGAGCCCTTTTTCATTGAAGTGACATTGCACAGATCGTCCTAGAGTAGATAACCAGGATGGGAAAGCCGAGCTCTCTAGACGTGGCTCTGGATGGCATCTGGAGGAAAGCCAAAGCCACCGGGTCCCCTCCCACTTCCGGTCTTCAGTATATTTTTGAAAATATGTGGTGTAGTTAAATGTCCCATTCTCATAAAGATTTTAGCCTTGAAATCTTTGGCTTTATTCTCAGCTGGACCTAGGCCCAGGGTGACCGTCACTTAAGTGATTCCATGCCTTGGGGAGCCTAAGTTAGGGCTTTCATGTTCAAAGGACATGGTCCATTGAAGACTTGGAATATGGACTTGCTGTGATCTTCATCGTCTTCAGTTCTCAGAGCCAAAGCAGGCTGACTTTGAAAAGGTGGCTTGTATTCGCTTCCTCTCCTCCCCCACCCTCCCCCCCATATTATCAGCTGTTCAAGGGCAGAGGGAGATAATGGCATACAGGATTGGAGGAGCTGTGGCCACACCAGCAGAATGTACCTCTCGGGCTTTTCAGAGCTTTTCTCCCCAATAGGCAAACCTCTCCTAAGACACCCTTTTGTCATGAAAAGCAAACCATGTCAGCCAAAGTTTTCAACCAGACTTTGAGGGCTGGATCTGACATAAAAGGAGAATGGTTTTGAAATCTGTATTCAGCCAGCATAGTTTGATATTCCAAATGTGCAAAGATTCAGAGGAGGATGCAAATTCTTTCCTTTCCTTGGGAGAGCGATGAGGGGTGGTGGTAATGATTGTTCCAGGTCAAGGCATCAATTTGAGCTGGTTTAGGTAAGCCCAGGAATAGACAGTCACACTGGGCAAGGAGGGGCCTACACTGTGGATGAATGGCATCACGTGGCAGGGGGGTAGAAGGCACATGCACAGTGGCAGTTAGGACATATGTTAAAGCACCATTTCTTGTTAGTTTGTCAGAGGCCTTGTGTGTATCACATGGGGGCTAAGAAAACAGGCTTGGTGCTGGAGCAGTCCAGGAAGTTCTGCAGAGGCATCACGAGCACAAAGTTCACTTCAAGGGGAGAGAATGTGATGAGACAGATGAGAAGACCAAAGACTAATTGAACACCCCACGTGAAAAATTCTGTGCCAGGCACAGAATTACGTGACATACACAGTTTTTCACTTAGATATCCATCCACAAGCGAAATAATGTTTTCCACTTTACAGAAGTAGAAACTGGCTAAAAGACCTGTCAGAACGGTGTGTCCTCAAAGGCCTCGGCTGATGATGGTACAGACACTAGTGAACATGGGCAGGAACTGCTGTAGGGAACAGCAGCGGAGGAGAGAATGGATGGAAGGTGGTGGGAAACTGGTAAAGGCACAGTGGGCCAGGCCCTGGACAGTGTTAAGTGGCAGGCAGATTTTCAGCTGGAGAATTTTAGCGGAGGCGTGATGACGCCGTGTCTTATGGCAGCCTAGGAGCTACACAGAGGCTAGATGGAAGGAGGCGCGATTGCTAGTGGGAAATGGTGAAGAAACTGACATGGCAATCCAAGAATGACACAATGTGGATCCAAACTAAGGTTTTTCAACAGGAATGGAAGGGAATAGATGCGAACAGAAATCCCAGGGATAAGCCACAGAACTTGTCTTTTCACTGTGTAATGAGGAAAAAAGATTTCTCCTAGTAATAGATCATATTTAACTGTTTCAAATCTTCAAGGGGAGGCCACAGAGTGTAAAGCCACCTCCACCGTGAGGCAAGGCTGCACACAAGTCATCCTGGCCAGATATTTCATTCTGAATGTTCTCCCCGTCTGTCCAGAGAGAGTTTCAGTGTGTCACAGCCAATGATGGTAAATGTTCTGATGTCCTCCTTCACACTGGAAGTACTGTCACTTCCTGCTGGGTACAGTGCTGACACACGGTGATTGCACGTCACTTTCATAGGGTTCTTCTCTTTTGGGAAGTGGGCTATGGTTGAGGAAGGAATGGAGAATAACCTTCAAAGGAGTTCTTTTGACTTAGTGCAGTGGATACTGCCTGTGCCCCACTTCCATCATCTTTACCAGACAGGCACATCCACCCGCCTAGCTGCAACCAGTGTTGGCCAATAAGAGCCCACAGCTGTCTTGTTCGTTGGCCTTGAAGCCAATGGAGATGATCAGTCCTCCACCCACCCGTCCTAGAGCAGTCATTGGCTGCCTGCCCAAGAATCACAAAAACCCAGTCCCCTTGCCTCCAGGTGGAACCAGTTCTGTGGTTCAATTCACACTCCAGACACCCTACATCAGTCTCCAGCTGAGACCCACATCTTTGATTAGTTCCACCCCTTGCTCCATCCAACTTCCTTGAGAGCTCTGTCCCAATAAATCACTTACTCAACAATCCTTGTCTCAGACTCTGCTTCTAGGGAATCTGCCTTTAAGACACTTGGGACTCGAGAAGACTTAATTCATAACAACTGAATCCACGCTATAGATTGAAACTTGTACCGTGTTGGAAGAGTTGAAAACGAGACAGAGATGCAAATTAAAGATTAGAAAGACATAACCAGCCATAGGGCTAGGTGGACAAAGGGCAGAGATGGCGTCATCAGAACCTGGAAGCCTGGCTTCCTACATAGAGCTAAACCTCAGAGTTGAAAGCAGAAGAGAAGCTACCCAGTAGAAGGTGGAACCTGGGATATAGTTACAACTTCTCCCGGTTTCCCATTGGTTCTTCCCACTGGTTGAAACTAACAGAAAGCCAGTGGACAAGGGAGCCTGGGAAATGTAGTTTTCAGGGAACTGATGTTACATAGTGCAGAACAGAAGGACAGAGAATGGATCCAAGATGAATAGGTAAATAACCAGCGTAACACAGGGAGAAAACCACGAGTAACACACATAATCAACTATGCCGAGAAACGTGTCAACTTCTCATCCCCCTCTTCATGAAGCACCAGGGACACCATCGCAGGAAGGGTCCAGAAAAAGTCTCTGGGCTATTTCTCTCGTCCTCCTTTCTTATACATGTCACCTTTGGATGTCTCTCTGGGACCCATGCTGATCATCTGGCTGCTCACTTCCTGTAGCAGGCCTGATCACTGATGACAATTCAGCTATCTCCTTTTCCCAGACTTCTCACTCCAGGATTTGCAGTGGAACATTTTTATCAATTCTGTTTCTTGCTGTCTTTGCTCCTGTTTTTTACTACACTATTTAATGCAAATGTTGAGATTCACCTCTAATTTTGTAAATAAAATTGCGAAAAGCTCAGAAATGCCACCTGCCCTTTGCATGATCATGATCAAATGGGTTGATAGACCTCTCAGACTTCAGTGGGGAAGGGGCATCCTCTATTTAATCTTGGTACTAGTGAAAAAAATGGGCCCTTCCCCACTCATTGCTTTCAGAGATACTCTGTGTTTGTGCCCTTGTGTCACCGTCCACCCTCCCACCACCTCCATCAAGCTGTGTTTGCCCTTTTTACCCTTTGATGTGTGGGGTAAAAATAATGGATTTTTATTACATTATTGGATTAATCACCAAGTGTGAGCCTCAAGTCTCTTTTCGGCCAATTGGCAAAGCAATTCATTCCCCACCTTTCAGCTGAGCTGTGTTCCAATTTATGAGTCAGATGGGTCCCCCCTTTTTCTATGTCCTAACCACAGAGCAGGGCCCAGGCGGCTCTTTCCTTTCTTGGCCCCAGGGATAGTTTTGCCGCTGACTCAGAGCTGCCTCACTGTTGGCTGACTGAGATGGTGCCTTGCTTCCAGAGAGGTGAATGTCTCTGGACTCAGTTCTCAAACAAAGGCCCTTTAGGGACATCAAGTGTTTTGCATGTGCCTCATGGGTTTCTTCCTTAGTAATCTTACTCATTTATTCAACACATATTTACTGAGCACCTACTCTGGGTTTGGCTCTGGGCATGTGATGGCAACTGTAGGTATATGAAAGGCGGAGAGCATGCCGTGACTTGACTGATCTGCCCCACACCACTAGCAAGACACCTCAATCACAGCTTTGCCTAAAGACAGACTCTCATTCTGTCTTTCAGAAAATTCCAATTGAGAGGGAACTGCATGAGAGGCACTGTGCTAGGCACACATTTGATGGTTAGCATGGTGAATAGTGTTATTTGTGTCTGATTCTTCCATGTTTCTGGTGGTTTTCTATGAGTGACGCTCACTTCTCCATCCCATTTACTCTGGACCCGGCTGCGACACTTGCGTCGGCCAACTGAATGTGAGCCAAGTGGACAGCATGTAAATGGGGAGCTGAGGCCTTAAGGGCCATCGCAAACTGTTTCTCCCTCATCTTGGGGTTCTAACCTCCCCCATGGGAAGGGACTTCTTCAGGAAGTGGTTGGGCTTTCAGGTGGGATGCTGAGGAAACCAAACAGGCAACTAGAAACCTGGAGTCCAGAGTTGCACCTGAGTGCAGCTGACCCACAGACTCATGAGTGACAGGTAAATGCTTGTTGTTGAAAGCCACTAGAATTTGGTGTTGTTTCTTATACAATAATACTGCGATTCTAAAAATGTGCCTAATAATGTAGCTGCTCCAAACCTTGGTTGTTTTCCATTCCCAGCACCCACTTCTCGCAGCTCCTGGTTCTATGAGTTTCAAAGGAAATACCATATGTAAGATACTAAGTATAGCACCTAGCATGTATACTAAGTGCTTCAAAAATAGTGGCCTCGTCTTCGTCATTAATATGAATAGCACTACAAGATTTATGTACTGGGTCCTTTTCAATGACTGTGGTATACACACTCTGTGGTAGGTTCCAGATTCATCTATGGCCTGGTTTATGAAGCCAGACCTCACACGACACCTAAATCAGCTGGGCCCGGATCATAATTGCTGTCTGAGCTGACAACATTTTAACTTGAATTTCCTTTCATATACCAAGTGAATACTGTGTGAATTGCAGGTGCTAAAATTTATCACCAGATCACTTGATTTGAGATCTGTGGGCCAAGGGAATACACCATCACAATCTCTACACATCATTAAACAGCTGGTTTCTCAAGAATATCAGATGAGAGGAGTCATTTAATGAGAGCAATAACTTCCAAATAAAAATGCAGGTTCTGAGAATTAGGTCATCCTAAGTGGAACTCAGAAACCTGGGCCTAAAAATAGACTAATTCCATGCAGGGTAAGAGATGAAGCATTTGGACCTATATGAGGCAGCAAGTTAGAACTGGAATCTTTGTACAAATCCAGAATCCTCAAATGTCCTACACTCGCTGACATAATGTGATGATTAATTTTGTCTATCAGCTTGGCTGGCTATGGTATCCAGATATTTGTCAAATATTGTTCTGTATGTTTCTGTGAAGACTTTTAAAATGAGATTAATATTTAAACCAGTGGACTTTGAGTAAAGCAGATTCCCCTCCATAAGGTGAATGGGCCTCATCTAATCAGTTGAAGGCCTTAATTAAGAAAAGACTGACTTCCCGGAGGAAGAGGAAATTTCACCAGCAGGCCACCTTTGGACTCGAGCTGCAACTCTTCCTTGAGTCTCCAGCTTGCTGCCTACCCTGCTGACTTTGGACTTGCCGTTCCTTCACTGTCCTTACACAAATGTAAGCCAATTCCTTAAAATAAATCTCTCTCTGTCTCTCTCTCTCTCTCACACACACACAGACACACACACACAGACACACACAGACACACACACAGACAGACATATGCACAGACACAGACACACAGACACACACACAGACACAAACAGACAGACACACACGCACAGACACAGAGACACATATCCTGTTGGTTGTATTTCCCTGGAGGACCCTGACTGACACATACAGTGAACTAGAGAAAGTCTACTTGCCCTCAGAAGAAGATGGCCAACAAGCTTGAATCTCTCTTAACCACTCTTTTTAACGAGCAATGAGTCTACTTAGGAAATTTGCAGATTTATCATAGGAGACCCCAAACCTAGAAATTAATAAAAAGTAATTCTCACTAGGCAACATCTCTGGGGCATCTGGAAAGGAGGAAAACTAAAACTGTTCAGGAAGGATGTGGGAAACTTCCACCCTAAGCTACACAGGACATTCACAATAAAGCCCGTGAAATATGAACTCACAATTTGAAATTATGAAACGCATCCTGGAATAAAATGCCATGAGCCATAGTCAGGAGAATCGATTAACAGCAAATTTAGACTTTTAAGAACTTTAGACAATAAGAGTATCAAATTCAGAATATAAAAATAAATACATTTAAAATGATTACATAGAAATAGTGTAATGTAGAATTTACTGTAAAATTTCGGGCAGGTTACTTAATATCTGTGCCTCAGTTTCCATATCTGTTAGTGGATCTCTGAAACCCACATTTTCACAGGATCGCTAAGGGAATCTGGTGCGCACTCTACCCTGGGACCCACCGCCCCGGTCAGCTACATCAGGAGCTTTGTAGGACATGACATGCTTGCCTGCCTTCTGGATGGAGGACATTCTTTCCATTTTCTGCTCACTTTCCTGTCACCCTGCACACAGGTAGAATGACTTTCCCCTGAGTGAAAGGGGCATGGAGACTCTGTATGGTGCTTTTACCATTTAATATATGCCTACTGCCACCGGGAAAAATGCCATTAGGTGTGGTTGGGAACCTTGGTTGCCAACCATCTCCGCTGAAGATAAGCAAAAAAGGTGAGCCGCGGGGTCAAGAGCACAGGTGGCCTTAGAACCAAAATATGGTAAGAGTACCATTTAGCCAACACTATGGCTTGCCGCAGCAAGGATCTGCTTCAATTATGTTTCTACCCTAAGTATCAGGGGCTACAAGACGGGACCAACTGAGGGACAAAACTAAGGAGAGCATGGTAGGAACAAAATGATCAAGCCTAAAGCTTCCGTGTAAGATTTGATTCTTCAACAAAATACGTGGGAGAGTGGAGGAGGGCACGCTAAGGTTGTTCATGTTGGAAACAACTGGTTATTTCTCGTAATGAGGATAACAAGAAAATTGCCCTCGTGTGCAAATTTCAAGTGTAGGTGGGGTCACTTCGCAAGGGACAGGAGAGGGGGCTTTCTAAAAAGGTGGATCTGATGGTGGATGCCCTTGGGTCATGGCAAGAAAGAAGAGCCTTAATGGAGGAAAACAGAGGCAGCCACAAGAGAGGGTGGCCTCGGGGGGCCGGGGAGGCAAACACTTCCCCTAGCTTCAGTGAACATCTGCATGATGATGCTGGAGCCTAGCTACACACACAGGGATGGCCCAGAGGTGGACAAGAGACAGAACCATTAGGAAATCTCACCCTGGGAGAAGAGCACAAGGAGGTGAGCCATTCACGCAGGGGCCCTGCCGACACGCACTCAAGGAAGCCACGAGAGAGAGTCACTCCCTTAGTGGTAGGTGGTGTGTCCACCCAATGGAAGGAAGCCGCTTCCCTGAGGACACAGGGATGCACAGAGGATCCCTGGCAGGAGGAAATGCAGCAGGAACCGGCTGTTCAACCTGGTTTCACAGCTGACAGCTGTCCCCCACCCCTGCCCCCTGCCTTTTGTTGTCTCATTAGCAGGACACTATCTGCTTCTTCGGGAGTGAGGGCACTTCCCACCCACCAGGGTGGAACGTACCTGTGTCTCAGCACTTGCTGCCAAGTTTGAAGAGCAAGCTCATCTTGCCCTCAAGGAAGGGGAAACCAGTTTTATGGTTGCTAAATATCAGAGCTCCGGGTTTTAATGAGCCCAAGTTGTGAAAGAATAAAATAGAACTTTTGTGTCAAAGAAACAAGAGCGTAGGTCAGAACCCAAAGGAAGACTGTGGAAATAGGAGCAAGTAAATAGGATCTGGGGTAGAGCCTGGAAGCTCGGGTGTGACCTCTGAACACCTGGAGAGGAGGTTGGTGGGGGCGCCCAAGACCCCTAGTCTGTGATAGGGTTAGTGATGCCTTCTTCACTTTGGAGACTTTACAGAATTAGTGTGGAAATCCCCCGGTAGTAGCTTTTGTACGAGAAGAAGACAAGTTATTAGCCCTTCTGGGATGTGAGTGACGTGAGCAGAACACCAGGGGAGACAGCCTGCTCTTTCATAGCACGTTGCTGGCAGCACCTGCTGCCAACCTGTCATGCACAGGCTTGTCTGGAGGTGTGTCCAGGCAAACAGTAGGCACCAGCCCCACTTGTGGCTTTACCTCTTTAAAGGAGATAGCACAGCAAAAACACATTCCATCCTGTAAAACAGCACCCCAAGTCCAGCCCAGGGTTACACAGGCCACCTCAGCTGAGCCTCTCATTCCATCCCGTAAAACAACACCCCAAGTCCAGCCCAGGGATACACAGGCCACCTCAGCTGAGCCTCTTGCCCTTGCTGTTCCCTCTGCTCAGGACTCTTTCCGCGGACATTCGTGTTGTCCCCTCCCACACTTCACTCCACTGTCATCTGAAATACCACCCCCTCAGAGAGGCCTTACGTGGCCATCCCAACTGAAATAGCACCACCCTCAACCCTAACTCTGCCTGAATTTTCTTCTGAACACATATGACTCCTCGTATCATTCTGCATATGTATTTGTTGATTTTCTGTGTCTCTGTCTAAGATGTAAGCTTCAAGAGGGCAGAGAATTTATTTTGTTCACTGCTGTATCTCTGTTATCTAGAGCAATGCCTGGTACATAACGGGCATTCAGTTATTATTAGTGAGTAAATGGACCATCAAAATAGAAAAATTAGCCCCTGCATAAATACTTCAGCTAAAACACAGCTATATTCATAGGGGTTTTATTGCAAGTCAGTGGGGTATCATCCTAGCCCAATCTTTAGCCGCTACAAGCTAAAGAAAACCGGATTGTCTTACTAAACCACTCTGCTATTAAAAGAGAAAAAGTTGTTGAGAGCCTGAATTACCTGTTGGACCGCTCCATCAGTTGATTTCTCAGCCGTTGATTTATCTTTGTGTAGCGGTCAGAGCTTGAGGACATCAGTCAGCTAATGGCTGTCACTAACTGACAAGCAAGGAGGCAGGGTCTGTCCAGTCAGCCCGTTCTTGGCTCCATTGTTTTCCTTCTTTACTGTAAATGCAGTTTAATTTCCTTCTTTAAATGTAGAGCATTGCAAGGATGATGTAAAATAAATTCAATGCAAAACAGTGTACAATAAAAAGTAAATTTCCTCTTAACATCAGTGACCCTTGGCCTCCCTCATCAGGAACATCTATTGGCATCTCATTGTGGCTGCAATTGACACTGCCCTCATGACAAGGAAATCAATCCACTTTTCATGTTCTGTTTTGTTTTGCTTGGCCATTTGTATATTCTCTTCTCTAAGGGACTTGTTCTAAGCCCCTCACCTATTTTTTCATTGAGTTTATGCCTTTTTCTTCTGAATTTGTGGAACTTTACATTCCAGATACACGTCCTCAGTCAATTTTGCGTTCCAAATATTTCCTCCTACTCAGTGGCTTGAATTTTTATGCTCTTAAAGGTTATTTTCATGAACAGAAGTTACTAATTTTGAGCCTGATGTTGAGTAATCATTTCCTTATTATAGTGTTTCTTATTTAAACCCAAGATAATGAAGATATTTTCCCACATTATCTTCTAGAGAATTTGTTGTTTCACCTTTCACATTTATGTTTAAAATTGATCTGGAATTGCGTTTTGTGTACACTGTGAAGTAGGATTCAGTTAAATTTCTTTCATGTTGACACCCCATTGATATCCGAGTGTTCCAGCACCATTTATTGGAAAGTCTTTTTTCTAATCCTCTATAGTACTGCCTTGACGTAAATTAACTTTCTATAGCTGTATAGGTTTGTTTCTTGACTCTGTATTCTCTATCATTGGTGTATTTGTCTAGATTTTCGCCTTAGTTATCTATACTGTTTTTGTGTGTGGGAGAGACAGAGTCTCACTTTATCACCCGAGCTGGAGTGGAGTGGCACGGCACAATCTCAGCTTACTGCAACCTCCACCTCCTGGCTTCAAGTGATTCTCGTGCCTCAGCCTCCTGAGTAGCTGGGACTACAGGCATGTGCCACCACAACCTGCTAAGTTTTCTATTTTTAGTAGAGACAGGATCTCATCATGCTAGCCACGCTGATCTTGAACTCCTGGCCTCAAGCAATCCACCCGCATTGACCTCCCAAAATGCGGGGAGTGTGAGCCACTGTGTCCAGCCTGAATCTTAATTGTTAGAACTTTATAATAGTCCTTGTTTGTTAGAGCAAATCATGCTGCTTTATGTTTCTTCTTCAAGAATGTCTTGGTTATTGGCCCTTTGCACTTCCGTATAAATTCTAGAAAGAACTTATTAATTTTCAGAAAAGAAAAATCTATTCATATTTCATTTGCAATATCAATAAGAATCTTTTGTGATACTGAGTTTTCTAATCTCTGAACATGCTGTGCCTTTCACATACACATACACAGATACGTAATTTTTTGGGAGAGAGGTTTTCTAGTTTGCGAAGTATTTTATACTATTATACTGATTATTTGTAATTTTTTTTATTGCTGATATATGTAGAAATGAAATGGATACAAATGTAAATTGATTTTGCCTTCTACCATATTGCTATTAAGTCTGATTTATTTTTTAATACTCTTGAGTGTTCTGTGTATATGATCATAGCACATCTGAATAATGGTATTTCTGATCACTATGTATTTTATTTATGATTCTTGCCTTATTGAACTGTTTAGGACCTCCAGGAAAATGTTGACTAGAAGAGGTAATAACTGTACCAGTTATTTCCTGTTGCTGATCTCAAAGAAAAAGGCTTTACTGTTTCATCATTAAATATAATGTTTCTGTAGGTTTTTAAAATTAGATACTCTTTAATTGAATAAGGAATTCTCCTTCTCCCCCTACCTCATTGTTATTTTTAAGATCATGAATGAATATTCAATTTTACCAAATACTTACGAATTTATTGAAAACCATGCTTTTTCCATTCTTATTTCTTAATGTGGCAAATCACATTAATGGGTTTGCGAATGTTACACTAACTTTACATCTGCATTTCTGGACTAAATCCAAGTTGGTTATGATGTATTTTCTATATACATACATATGGCTCTGGGTGTGTGTGTGTGTGTGTGTGTGTGTGTGTGTGTATGTGTTTGTGTGTGTGTGTGTGTGTGTATGGCTGGATTGTGTTTGGTAACTTTTTAAGGGAATTTTTTATGTATGATCATGAGTAAAATTAGCTTAGTTTTGTCTCTTATTCTGGTCTTGTCAGACTTGGTATCAAGTTATACTGGCATCATAAAATGAAGTGAGGCATGTATTTTTTTTATCATTTTCTATTCTCCAAAAGAGTTTGTTTAAGATTCACATTATTTCTTCCTTAAATTTTTATGGAATTTAACAATGATGCCATTGGGGCCTATAGTTTCATACAGGGGAAGTATTTTTTAAATTATGGATTTAATTTCTTCTATAATAGGATTTTTCATGAGTTTAAAATCTTCTCTTTGTGTCTTTTTTGGAAATTATATTTTTCTAGGATTTTGTCCATGTATTTAAATTTTCAAACTTACTGGCATAAGGTTTAAAACATTCTTTTCTTGTCATTTTACTGCTTATTTGTGGGCCTTTTTCTCCATTTTTGGATGGATCTTACCAAAGCTTTATCAATTTCTCTCTTTTTTTTTTTTTTTTTTAGACAGTGTCTTACTCTGTTGCCCAAGCTGGAGTGCAGTAGCGCAATCTCAGCTCACTGAAACCTCTGCCTCCTGGGTTCAAGCGATTCCCCTGTCTCAGCCTCCAGAGTAGCTGGGACTACAGACCCATGCCACCATGCTCGGCTAATTTTTGTGTTTTTAGTAGAGACAAAAAGTTCCACCATATTTGCTGGTCTTGAACTCCTGACCTCAAGTGATCCACCCACCTTGGCCTCCCAAAGTGCTGGGATTACAGGCGTGAGCCACCTCACCTTGCCAGTTTATCAATTTCATTAAGCTTTCCAAATAATTAAATGTGTTGGTCCTATTGATTTTTCTCTTTCATATGTTTGTTTTTTATTTTATTAATATCTATGTGTTTCTGTATTATTTCTTTCAGTTTATTTACCTTCTTTTTGTAATTATCTGAGCTGAATGAATCTTGGCTTGGTGATTACATATAGAATCAGTAAGCTGAGATTTGCAGAAGAGGGATGAACCTGGAATTTGGAGTCACTTTTGCCCAGGAGTTATATGTACTTGTATATGTATTCAGTGGGTACACACATAAGTGAGGGGGTTTGGCTGTAAGCGACAAACACTCACCTCTGCATAACTTAAACACAAAACAGCCATACACCGAGTGGAAGGAAGGGCTGAGGAGCCAGGTTTCAAAGAGAATAGGTGCTAGGGCAGGCCAGGGGTCTGGAGAGCAGAAACTGGTATCATTTTTTTATTACTCTGTTTAAAAGTCAGATGCCAAGGAGCAAGCTCTGATCTGTGTCAAGTGCCTACTCTTGGCTAGGGACAGGTGGGGCAGACTGCACACAGTGAGAAAGACTGGTTCCTCAGAAGCAAATTCAGAGGGTATTTATCAGAAGATTTGGGAATGAATAATGGGCAGACAAAAACAACAGATATTCACTGTAGATAGAGAAAGAGAAATACAGCAGCAGAGACAGGGGCAAGGAAGCAGGAGAGAAAGAAAGGAAGAAAAGTGGAAAGAAATTGTGAAGACCAGGTGGGGTGGTTTGGATCCGTGTGAGCCATCCGAAATGAGAGAAGGTGCTAACAATGAAGAAAAATAATTGAAGCTCTTCCCCTCTCTAGGGACACAGAGGACTTTTGTAGTCCTCTTGGGCCCTTTCTTCCATTAATAATATTAAAAACTGTATTTTATGACTGTAGTGATGTAAAGACAAATATAATTTTGACTGGATTTATTGTTATGTATCAAGATGATTGTGTTCATGTTTTTCTTCTGATCTTAAAAGGAATTAAAATTAAGACATTTTCATGGATCTCTGAAAGTATCATGGGCCCTAGATGCTCTGCCTACTCCTTCTTCTCTTCTGTAAGATGCAGCTTGCATTGGCGTTTACTACCATTTCCATGCACGTCAGTCCATCCTCCAGCTGCCAGCACCCACAGCACTTTGCCTGAGAGCTCTCTCTGGCTGCTGCAGGCAGCTGAGATTTGACATCCTTATCCCACAACTCTTAAACAATAGGTAGTGGGAGATGGTATTTAGTACCCCAGATCCTTACCCTTCAGAGGCACGTGAACTTCACTGACTCCCGGAGGACCTAAGCAGGATTAGCCTCAGTCCCCCAGTGTGGGAAGTTGGGAATGAACTTCTGTTGCCTCCTTTCCCTTTCCTGTTTCACTCCTCCACTCCCCTGCCAGTGTTTTCTGGGATCTCCTCCCAAAAAAACCATTCACTATCAAATCCTTGTCTCAGTCTGCTGCTGGGAGAATTCAAACTCAGACACTACAAAGATAGTTTGGATATGAGTCCCTGTCCAGACCTCATGTTGAATTGTAGTCCCCAGTATTGGAGGCAGGGCTAGTGCAGGTGATTCAGTCACAGGGGTGGATTTCTCACGAATGGTTTAGCATCATCCGCTTGGTGCTATCACTGCTCGTGACAGTGAGTGACTTCTCCCAAGATCTGGTGTGGCACCTCGCTTTCTCACTCTTGCTCCTGCTTTCACCATGTGACATGCCTGCTCTCCCTTAGCCTTCCGCCGTGACTGTAAGCTTCCTGAAGCTTCCCTGGAAGCCGAGCAGACATTAGCACCATGCTCCCTGTAAGGCCCACAGAACCAGTTAAACCTCTTTTCTTTATAAATTACCCAGTCTCAGGTATTTCTTGATAGCAATGCAAGAACAGCCTAATACAACTACTCTTCAGGTTAGCTTGCATTGGGGGACGAGAAAATAAAGGTCTCTTACAACCACATACAAAGGGCTGGTGCCTTCACTCTGAGGAATAGGGAGAACACAGAGTCTTCTACTCATTATTTTCTTACAGAGCTGTGACCTTGTTCAGAGGGGTAATCTGGCCTTCAATATTTTCTTGGTTCACTGTTGTAAAAATATTATTCCAGAAGTTTTTCTGGTCACTGGACTTTCTTAGCCTGGGATTTGTTCTTGTTTCAATTTCATATGAAAACTTTAGCGTTGGCCAAAGAACGACGGACTATTTAATTCTATCAAAGCCTGGTGAATGTTTCTTCCTGGTGTTTTGGCTGGCAGAGTCACTTAATTTGTACAAACCAACAGCAACAGGGCAAAGCACTTCAACAATATAAAGGGTTATGGAAGGACTAATTCATATTAATCATCTGAGTTATGTTTTCATTTGCTTTAATGTGGTGGATTTGGCCATGGGGGCAGTGGGTCTTATGACTGCCCCTCAGAAAAAGAGTTTAAAGGAATGTGTATTTCTGGAAAATCACTTTCCTGTAACACACCCAGAGTTCTTTTAAAGATGCTTTAGTTTGCAAAACTTCAAATGAAGAGCCATTATTTACTTTATAATCCAAGGCAGAGCATGTGAGAAACCCTGGGAGAGAGGAAGCTGGAGGACTCATACATATTTTCACGGTGGAACTTTGCAACAAATGTGATTTATTTTTTACTTAAAATAGTTCTTACGGTTTTTTCCATATCGATACATGGGCAGTTTTGATCTCTGGTGTTCCCAGGGGGCCAGACCACATCGCCGCCTAGTGCTGAATCACATGGGCCTTGGATTCAGAAAGATCTGGGTTCAAATCCTACCACTTGTGTGTGACTTTGGGCTGGCTACCTAACCTCTCTATACCCCTGGAGACTGAACATAATTATTTTACCCACCTCATAGATGCATGAGGTCAGTGACAAGATCAAAAAATAATGCACAGTGGTACTTAACATGTGCTCACTGCATTATGTACTAAATATTACTGTCTTTTGTCTCTTGATTGTAGCCAGTGTTCCCTTAACCTGAAACCCTCTGATAACTGTTCTAGATGCTCACAGCATCCTCAGCAGATACCAAGCAGCTTCCTTCCTCTCAAGGCCAGCCTGTCCTCGGCATGGCTGATCATCTCATGTAAGATCTAGAGACACAGAATCCTGCCACCTGTGAGTCCCCTGGGGGCCTCGTCCCAAGCTTCTTCCCCTCGTCTGCCATGTCAGTGGCATGACTAGGGTGGGACTTGGCCAGGTCTGGTGTTACAGTCTCTAAAGGCCACCGAAAAGCTAACCGGCCACCAGCAAGGGATTTGAGGGCTTGCCTCAACCTTCCCGCCTTAGTGAAGGCCAGGTAATTAGGTGACGGATGAGCAGAAGCCTGGATCACTGAGAGACAGGAAAAGTGAACTTCAGTAGGGGATGCTGAGGGCGCGTCGGAAGCCCAAGACACCCACGGAAACGAGGGCACACAGGGAAGAGATGAGGGTAGGCCGTGGTCGGGCTGTCCAGATGCAGTCGGAAGTGAGATGGCCACCAGAGGTGAGTATGGACTTGGATTTCCTAAACAGTCAACCCAGATGACCCAGGAGCTGAAAGGAACAACCACCAAAATAGTAACACATTCTGCTGGTCCTTCGCTTTATCTCTGATATGGTTTGGCTGTGTCCCCACCCAGATCTTTTCTTGAATTGTAGCTCCCATTCTTTCCCCCCTGGTAGGAGGTAATTGAGTCATGGGGGTGGGTCTTTCCTGTGCTGTTGTCGTGATAATGAGTAAGTCTCAGGAGAGCTGATGGTTTTATAAAGGGCAGTTCCCTGCACCGCTCCTGCCTGCCACCATGTGAGACACTGACTTTGTTCCTCATTCGCCTTCCACCACAATTGTGAGGCTTCCCCAGCCATGTGGAACTGTGAGTCAATCAAAGTTATTTATTTCTTTTTGAGACAGAGTTTTGCTGCTGTTGCCCAGACTGGAGTGCAATGGCACAATCTCAGCTCACCGCAACCCCCGCCCGCGGGTTGACGCGATTCTCTTTCTCAGCCCCCGGAGTAGCTGGGATTACAGGCAGGCGCCACCACACCTAGCTAATGTTGTATTTTTAGTAGAGATGGGGTTTCTCCATGTTGGCCAGGCTGATCTCGAACTCCCGACCTCAGGTGATCCACCCGCCTCAGCCTCCCAAAGTGCTGGGATTACAGGTGTGAGCCACTGCGCCGGGCCAAACTTCTTTCCTTTGTATATTACCAAGTCTCAGGTATGTCTTTATTGGCAGAGAACAGACTAATACAATCTCCATATCTGGTAGAGCGCCAACCAGTGGCTGCTCCATGTAATAGTCACCAATATCCACGTGCTCTTGTGGCGCAGAAGCGCAGAGGTCAGTAGCGGGAGATCTGGGAAGAAGTCTCCACCTCAGCCCTCCCATTTACAAGCTGAGTGACAGGGCAAAGCGCACAGCCTCCTGAATCTCAGTAGACTCGCTCTGCTGGGCAGTGAGGAGAGCCAGATGAGGCCGGGCACAGGAGCTTTTTGTGAGCTTTATGGGGCTGTGTGAATACTTATGACTCAACTTACGGCGCTTAACCCAGCGCCTGGCACCTGTAACCAGGTGTCAGTATTGAAGTTTCCACAGACACAATACAACACAATCCTGTCAAATTCCAAAGCCAGAGCTCTCGTGGGAAAATTATGAGGAAAACTGTGAGGAACTGGTTTCATAACTTCCAAGTCCCCTCTTACCTACTCTGAGAACACGAAAACAAGAGAGAGAGAATGAGAGAATGTTGAATGCGTGTGTGAGTATGTGTGGCGTGTTCATTTTTCAGAGAAAGCTGTGGCCATGTCATGAGGCTTCTCACTCCACCCGTGGGAGAGGGGTAGGGAGCGCCATCTTTGCCTCAGATTTAGCAGGGAGGTTTCCATGGGATCACTGGGAAAACTGTGCAACGCATTGCCTGCATTTGAAAGTGTGGAAGGAAAGATCAGTGTCTGACTGCACAGTGGCTAGAGATAAAATGGCCCATGGCCTCAAGGTTGAGGGGACGGGGCTGGGCGGAGGCGGGCCCTGCAGGAGAGAGAAACCCAGTGGAATTGGCTTGGGTTCATCTCAGCAGGGGCCCCAGGAACTGACGGGACATGCGCATCTCTAGGGGCTGTGGAAGAGGCCTCAACTGACTCTTGGAAGAGAGAAGCACCTGTCAAGATGAGGGGAATACTCAGTGAGGGACCAACAGGAGACCTCCAAGGAGCCCCCCGATGCTCCCTAAGAAAAATGATCAGCTCCAAACATCTGCCAGAGCAAGAGAAGACAGGCCTCGTTCTGCACACAATCAAGCAGGATTCTTCCCGCTCCTGCGTCCCCATTCTCCCTCTGCAGCTACCCTGACAGTCAGTAGCTGTTCACCGCGTGGGGCTCTGTACAGTGTGATGATTCTGTACTGTGAATATACTCTCCGCAGAGACACTGTTTAACTGCAGAAATCTGTCCCCTGTGCCTGCAGAATTCATCGGCATCCTGGGGGGAGAGAGATCCCAGGGACGTTTTACCTTTCTCTCTGTCTCTTGGCAGGCAACGTGAAACAACTCGTGATGCACGATCCCAAACCAGACTAGCTACACATCTGTGGGGCCCACAGCAAGACGAAAAGGGAGGAACTTTGTTTAGAAATTCTTAAGAATTTTGAGACAGCAACAGCAGAACCTTAAACCAAGAGTAGGGCCCTTCTAAATGTGGAGCCTTGGGTGATGGCACAGGGCAGAGGCCCACAGAGCTGGCCCTGACCCCAAACGATCTCTTCCACTGGTAGGCACTTAGAGAGGAGCCTGGAATCTGACTGCCTTGGAGGGAGATCTTCCTCAAACTGCACCTTCACAGTGAGTTAAACAAGCATCAGCCAGCCATTCTCTTCTACTTCCTTCAAGCAGGACACCAACTGGTGGCAGTTGGAGCAGGGGTAAATGCGAGAAAGTCTCTGCCCAGCAATGTGGCCATGGGGCCCAGGGGAAAAAAATTCCTTGGCAGGTAGTCTCCATGTTAGAGCTCAGGATGGCTGGAATATTTATTTACCTGCGATCACGAGAACTGCAGAGTGACTCTCAGCTCACAATAGCATGGACTGGTCCCTAGTTGTTCAGGACTTTGTGGGTTGGGTGGTGTAAATCCTGGCCAGATTCTCCTGGGAGGCGGCCACATCCCCTGTGGGCAGGAAAGCCTCCTAAGAGACTGAAGAGAGCAAGTTTTTCAAAAAACAAAATAATCAGAAAAAGAAGTGAGCACTCTCAAGGGGTCTCCTTTGGGGTCCTCACTCCTTTAACCACCCCTGCCTTCTTGGCTCACTGGTGAGGGTCACCCAGCAGGGACACAAAGAGATCCCAGCTACAGTCCCAAAGCAGAAGAGAGGCTCTGGTGCCCAGGCTCACTCCTGCTCCTTCATTGTCTTAGAAATAGGGGCTTGGAGGCAAAAAGCCCCGTTACAGTGACGAAGACTACTCTCAACACAATGCACCCGAAAGAATGCATTTACCAGTTTAACGTCTGCCTTTCCTCCTGATTTGGAAACTCTGTGAGGGAATGGGCTGTGCCCACCTGATTTCTTGTGTGCCAGAGTGTACAAAACACGTTTCAATGTATTTGTTAAATAAATGAAAGAATTTAGAAGAGAGAAGTGAGTGGAAATTTTGCAGAGGCTTGTCAGGGCTCCTTAAAAGGTCTGGCTGTATCTCTGCTTGTCTTAGGTTGCAGCCCTAGCAGCAGGTCTGGAGCGGGTGATGAGGTGCACATGTCTATTGAGGAAATGCTCTCAGGACATGGCGGGGAGGTAGAGGACAGAGCAAGGTTGGGTCTCAGCTGGACGCTTCTTGGACCTGTTCCCATGGGAGCTCTGGAGCATGAACTGGACCGCACAATTGTCTCACCTAGAGGTAAGGGCCCTGCCTTTTATACCCGATGCCAGTCATGGGCTGCATGCTGCCCCTGTGGGAAGGTGGGGAACCTCCCAGGGGCAATTCTCCAAGGAGGGCAGCTGTGATTGCCTTAGCAGACACCACTCTCAGCAGCTGGGAGATGGGTATAGCAATCACTCTCCATGACACCACCCATCCTCAACCCCCCAGCAGCAAGCATGTCTCAGCAGGTGACTCCCAAGATCTAAATTCTCAGAAAAGTTGGGAAACCAAGCTTTAGTCTCCAGCCTAAGCCACATTCACAGCCTTAGGGGTTTCTTGTGCCTTCCCAGCGATCACAAAAAGGATGCTTGATTTTCTGTTTGGCTGCTCGTTCCTTTCAACACAGAAAACTCTGTTGGGGACCCTGGAGAGGAGAAGCAAAGGGAGTTGGAGGGTTACCAAGACCTTGCCCTCATTCCCCATTAGATACTGCCTGTGTGGAGAGAGCTGTGTGATACAGAGAAGAGTCAAAGGGACTCAAAGTCTCAGCTGAGAGGTGCCAGTCATGGACATCAGCTCCCATAAGCCGCTGCTGGAAACCCTCCCTGGCTCTGGACAGCACTTGGCTCAGATTCCAAACTCTGCATCCATCTGCAAAGCCTCACCTCATCTCATCTCTGGCCACCTGTCACCTCATCTCCTCCCGCTCTCTGGTCATCACGCTCCAGCAGCCCAGCGTCTCTTCTGTCTGGGGCCGCGGCTGTCTCAGGCTTTGCTGCTTGCTGTTCCCTGCACCTGGAATACTTTTCTCCCTGATCGCCTCCCTGGAGAAGCCAGTGTTGATCACTGGGTCCAAAGAGGTCCACACCCCTGGCCCGTCACCACCTAGCCTGTCATTCCCTGCTATTTCTCTTCTTCATTTATTGCTTATTTATTGGACCTCCCACCCCTCGCTAAAATGCAAGCTCCTTGAGAACACAGATATTGGCAAAATTACTTGTGGCTGCAACATGAGTGGCTATAAGTAAGACAGTCAGGGAAGAAGCCATGTGAGAGTCAGGGAGGAGGAGGAATCATGTGTTATATTTGGTGGAAGTCGAGATTGATGTTGCAGTGAAGTAAGTGGATGGAATTGCCCAGGAGACAGCTAGAGATGCCTGGCTAGGCCCAGAGAGAGTCTGAGCCTGGGATATATATTTCGGAATCCTTCCCATAAAGCTAATAGCTGAAGTCTGGGTGTGGAAGAGAGGACCGTGAAGAGCAGAGCCTTAGGCAACACCTGCATTCTGGAGATTGATTACCACGTTACCTAGAATATTCCTCCAGCTCCTATTAAGCAGCCCTCTCTCAAAACTGAAGCTGTAGCTGAAGAATGACTTGCCTTTTTCTCCCTGCTGCAGGTGCAGCACAGCAGCCCAGGCGCCTTCTGGCAGCCGCCCTCTCCCTCCCGGCAGCCAGCGGAAGCGCTCTGGCCAGGCCGGCCTTTCGGCTGCTCTGCATATGGAGGTTCAATTACTGCCAATGGGAGGCCCATCTGCAGGGTGAGGGCAGAAGACACAGTGGAGATGGGTGTTCCAGATAGGCGCTTAGATCAAAGAAGGACCCGGAGTTTGTGAAGTCCTTTCATCCTCCCTGATGAAAGGTGATACATGAAGGCAAAATTATTATGATTATTTCATTGGGTTCCAATCGGGGATGGGCTGTAGCTCGCCAGTACAGACAACAGCAGGCAGCCTGCATGGATGTCTCTGTAATATATACAGACAGGCTGGACACAAATTCTTGGGGGGTGTGTGTGTGTGTGTGTGTATTCATCAGTAACATCACCTAAGCACTCCTTATTGTCAAGGAAGCCCTAAAGAGAATCACAGACTTGAACTCCCTGAGTCGTATAGGCACAGACAGACCATGAAATATACATACTTTGTAAATGTGTACAGAAAAAGCCATAAAGTAAGGGGGCAAAGAAAACAGTAAGGACATTTGAATTTGTCAGCGTCTCTCCTGAGAGAGCCCTGAGGATACACCACTCAGAATAAAGCTTTCATTTCACAGTGCGTCAGTAGGAAAATTAACAAGCTTCCCTCATCCTGTTCCATAATTCATTCTCTTTGTTTTAGATATTGAGCTGAGCTGGTGACTTAAAACCATGAGAAATAGCTTTTAAATACAGATCTGGGCCTGGCAGTTTCGCCTTGCCAGTGAGAGAAGACCAACTTGTCCCGTCGTTAGGGAGATGGACGTAATGTCACTTTGTCATTCAAATTCCCTTTCGATTTAACTCTGCGTCCTTCACTGGTACTGGCTGCTGCACTGCGGAGGTTGTGGTTTCCAGGCTGAACGTTATCCTGCCATCCCAGCATTGAGGCTGTGGCTGGATTTAAAGGATAGCGCCTTAGCTTGGGGCGAGGATAAGACATGTATGTTGGAAGGGGGAAGGAAGAGTTTTCTCCGGCCCTGTGTTTACCCAGCTTTTTCTTTCTCAGGGAGAGGCTTACTGCTGTTTTTGTGCCTCTGCATGCCTGGGGAAAGAGGAAGGCCAGAGGAAGGTGACAGCTGAGGAAGGGCATAACAGCAAGTCCCCAGGGTGGGGCATTCACGGGGCTGATAATCCAGTTGGTACTTTCGCTTGAGTTGGGGTCCTGTGCTAATTTGGATGCTGACAGCCTGGTGACAGCAGCAGAGGGAAAGTGAGCTGAGGAGCAGAAATGGGGAACCTTGAAATGATGCCCCTAAATGATGGTTGACTTGTTTGTGACATCATACCCCAAGGCATAGCTCTTCTCCCCTAGGAGGGATGCTGAGGTGTCAGGTGGGCAGGCTGGGTACTTTCCTTTTGGGATGTGGTAGTGACAGTGTCCTACAGAGTCAGCCTGATGGCTTAAACATCACAGGGCTTTGTCCAGCTGAGTCTGGATATCCACTCATCTAGATCCCATTTTCTCTGCTTCCTTTTTTATTCCAGTAGATACAGCAGGCTCCCTCCCTGTAGCCATGCAGAAGAGATACCACTCAGAGGTGATTCGTCTCAAAGGACGTATCAGATTCTTGAAGACAGTATAGCAGGTTTAAGTGGGTCAGGTGCCACGACTCAGCAGCTTCCCCTTGATCCTTTAATCTCACATCTGAAGCAGAAGATCTCTCCAGGTTACCTGGGGCAGCACCACCATGGTACCATTAAGGCTTCTCTTTCAGAAGGTTGAATAATCCATCTGCTGCACTATTTTACACTCTGGTTCAATTCAGGACTCTGAATATGATTTATAAGTGTGAGCTATTATTTTAAGATCGACCAGGGTTAAGCCAGGGAAATTCTGTCCTCTGGGAGGAAGCCTCCATGCCCAGGCCACTGTGAAGCCCGATGAATGCCAAGAACCCTCAGGAAGAGAGATTCACCTCTAAGTGAGTTGGAGGAGGCAAAGACAAAAAAAAAAAAAAAAAAAAAAAAAGGCAGTACAGGGCTTAGACTAAGGAGTGTGGGAATGAGTTTTACCATCATTTCCAGCAACTGCTGCACATAGAGTATCTTCCAAAAATGCCAGTGGCCTCAAAGAAGAGACAGCTGCCTCCCAGCCCCTCATTCATCACCTGCTTGCTGGCCTAGGACTGATAAGACAGATCCAGATCAAATTACCTGGCAGCAGGGAGAGCACGGAGATAAGCAAAGGCCAGCTCAGGAGAAGTTCAGTAGAGTAGCAAAGATCAAATTGTGTATTAAATTTTCCAGGAACTAAAACCTTGCTCCCTCTGGAAACCTAGGGGAGGCACCAGAACCAAACAGTATTCCCAGAGAAAAGCAATGCCCTCAGCTTCTACTAGGAATTAAGAAGAGTACTGAGACCAGTTTATTCTCATGCAGCTGGAATGATAGGAAAATGAAAACCAGGGTCAGAGGTGAACATTATAGAAGAGCCGAGTGACAAATGGCCAGAGAAACTTCCGGCAACAGAAAGAACACTGGGCTGAGCAAGAGGCTTGGGTCCATGTCCCAGCTCCTTGAAAATGCATCTGAACCCTCTGGGCTGTGTGTGTGTGTGTGTGTGTGTGTGTGTGTGTAAAATGGTGGGGTGAGGATTTCTTCAAGCTAAGATCTCCCTGGCTTGAAGTTTTTAAATTTTCATATTACTGCAGTCTTCCTAAGATACTCCATCTCATGGTTTACTCTTTGGACTCTGCCATCTAACTCAGCTAAACCTCAAATTTTTGGCTACGGAAACCTCCAGAGGTGTTGCTAAAGCTTTGACTCTTTTCTGAAAAGCGATGTGACTTGCTTTATTCAGTGGGATGTTAGTAGATGTGACACAAACAGATGCTGGAAAGAGGACGTGTGTGTTTCCATTTATCTCTCTGCTCTTCTGGCATCACCATGACAGCACGCCCAGTCTGGCTCCTGGAGGATGGAACACACAGCAGGGGAACAGGGGAGTCCCCAGAGTCATCCCAGCCAAGATCAGTCAGTTGTTGATTACCAGGAATGTGAGAGAACTCTGAGACCGGGACTGCTCAGCCACCTCTGCCTCAGTCACCAACATACAGACCAGTGAAGTCAATGGACGTTTATTATTCTAAGCCACTATATTTTGAGATTATACCTTATGCAGCATTATTGTGATGAAAGGTGACTGATATAAAAAGTAAGAAATTATGAATCATAAGAAAAAGACAGAAGAACCAAGGAAAGAATCAGCTTGAAGAGGTGATAAACTGTGGGAGCTGCGTATGCTTTTCTGCAAGTATCTTGTCTTTTTTTTTTTTTAAGAAGTAATGCTGTTTGGGAAGATAAAAGCAAGATTAGAGAGGAACCAGTTCAGGGAGGTGTTACTTTGTGAGCTGTTCATAACTATTCCCAGTAATGAGGGTCTATGGATTCAAATTCAGTTATGTAATGAGGATACGTATCTGAATTTAAATCCCTACATATATGGCCTCAGATGAATTAAAATAATTATAAGGAGTAGTGCCATAGACTTCTGTGAAGAAACATATATCTGCATGTGTACATGTGTATGCACAAGAATCAGCCTTAATAGACATATTTATCTAGGTGCATTCATTGCATAGTATTCCCATGGTTGTGACTTGGGTGGGTGTGGCAAAGTGACAGCATGGGACCTCACTACACAGGAATAACTTTGGTCTGGCCAAGACAGGGCCAGATAGTGGCCTCCCTGCCCTTAGCCCTGTCTGCCACCCAAGAGAAGAAGCCAACAGTCCAAAGGGACATAGCAGCCTCGTCTTTGGTGCCAGGTAGTTGTGCCACAGGAGAGGAACAGGAAGATAGGATCTCATCTAGGCCATGAGACAAGCAAGAGTTCTCAAAAAGGGTAGAAGCTTAGAATAAGGAGGCCAGTGAGACATGGATCTAAGAGGCATAACCAGGGAGGAGCAGGCCTAGTCAGTGGCTAGGAGTATAACATCCCAATAAAGGAGACAGTCTTGGAAAGCGGGGCAGCATCTCAGGACCACACATGACTGGGGAGAAGGGGCTGGTGAGGGGCAGACCCAGCCAGTTAGGCCTTCGGGGCTGGGGCACGGTGGGGGTGCATTGTGTCCGCAGAGTAAAGCCATAAGGGTGAATAGCAACAGCCACATTGTGGATCTCCCTGGAGCAGGTGTCAGAGTAAAGCCTGACATATGGAAGCTCGAGGAACACAATGGTAACCAGGGGAGTAGAGGAAGAATGAGAGGTTTCAAGGCCTCAGTAAAGCTGAGACTCAGGAACAGCAGGTGTGCACAAGTGCTAAGTGGTCCGAATTAATTCAGGAGCTGGGTGTCAATGCCTGACTCAGCTTCTGTGGGCTCCTGGAGGATCCTTAAGAGGTGATAAAATTTAGGTAAAGACACTGGACTGGGACCAGGCAGAGCCTGGGGTCCTGGGGTCATAGGCAGCCCATTACCAAATCCTGTCAATTAAACTTCCAAAATGTCTCTGAGACCTGCCTGCGGCTCTCAGCATCCTCCTCCCCGTCGTCTCTTGTCTTGATTTAGGCAGTGGTCCTTGCTTGTCTTCCTGCATGGCTGCCAGGGTGGACTTTCAAAGATACAGTTTGGATTGCATCATTCTCCCTGTTTTAAAACCTTCCAAGGCTTTCTGGATTCTTTCCCAGTAGTTTCAAACACTTTACTCCGAGCATCTTTGTCCCATGCCTGCCTTTCTTGCAGCAGCTGCAGACACAGTGGCCTGGCCTTGGTTGTATGCCTCTAGCTAATTTCTAAGCCAGGGCCTTCACATTTGCTCTTCCCATTACCTGTAGGCTCTTTCGCCCTCTCCTCATGGGGCTCCCTCTCTCTCTTCATTCAGGGCCCTGTCTCAGGGCCACTTCATTAGTGAAGTCTTCCTGGGTTACCCGCCGAATGAGTTCTCCCCATTTTCTCTTTCTCATAGCATTCTATTCTTTGTCTTCAAAGCCATGGTGATGATTATTAATAGCAATAATTTGTAATGATGCTTGTTTGCCTCCTTAATGCCTGAAATCTCCACTAGACTGTAGGACCATGAAGACAGGAGCCGATTTTGTCTTGTTCACCACTCTATACCCTATGCCAGCATAGCACGAGACAGCATAATTGTTCAATAATTATTTGTTGAATAAATGGATGAGGTTTGGATACAAGACGGGGGAAGAATAAGATAGACCCTGGCTAGGGGAACAGCCCTCTGAGCTCCCACAGCACCGTGGGTGTCGAGGAGTGCCAGTGAATGAATTCCTGCCACATTTACTACTCGTCTGCCCTTATCCTGCTCGGGATGAGTCTGGGCCAAGTAGTCACTTAGGGCTGTAAAAGAGACACACGCTCCTCAAAACCTGCAAAGAGCTAAGAATATTAGGCTTTGAATGTTAATCCCTTCACGAAACTGAAGACTCTAAGACAATGTGGTGGTTTTGCCACTGTCCCCAGACCAGCCATCTGTCCCAGTGTCCCCAGACCAGCCATCTGTCCCACTGTCCCCAGACCAGCCATCTGTCCCAGTGTCTCCAGACCAGCCATCTGTCCCACTGTCCCCA
>PVKV010016998.1:0-49078 GCA_004027835.1 Alouatta palliata | reverse complement strand
GCCTGTAATCCCAGCACTTTGGGAGGCCGAGGCGGGTGGATCACGAGGTCAAGAGATCGAGACCATCCTGGTCAACATGGTGAAACCCTGTCTCTACTAAAAATACAAAAATTAGCTGGGCATGGTGGCACGTGCCTGTAGTCCCAGCTACTCGGGAGGCTGAGGCAAGAGAATTGCTTGAACCCAGGAGGCGGAGGTTGCAGTGAGCCGAGATGGCGCCATTGCACTCCAGCCTGGGTAACAAGACCGAAACTCTGTCTCAAAAACAAACAAACAAACAAACAAAAAAACAACAATGGTGACGAAACTACAGACCAGTATTCCTTATAAACATGGACAAAATAAATTCATCAAAAAAAATACTGGTAACATTAGCCATCACATTTATAAACATTCCCTTCTTTTAATGTCTAGGATCTGTAGTGATATTCCTTCTTTCATTCCTAAGTTGTGTTTCCTTTTTATTTTTTATCAGTCTTGCTGGAGCTTTAACAATTGTATTGATATTTTCAAAGAATCAGCTTTTGGTTTCATTTTTTTTTCTTTTTTCAATTTCATTGCTTTCTGCTTTTCATTTCCTTCTTGCTTTGACTGTATTTTGCTATTCCTTTTCTAACTTATTTAGGTGGAGGCTTAGATTATTGATGAGAGACCTTCCTTGGTTTCTAATGTAAACATTTAATGTTGTAAATTTATCTATAAGCACTATTTTAGCTGTATCACACACATTTTGATATATTATTTTTCCATTTTGTTCAATTTTTTTTTTTCACTTGAGACTTTCCCTTTGACTGATAGATTATTTAGAAGTATGTTGTTTAATTTCCATGTGTTTGGAAATTTTCCTTTTCTTTCTGTTGTTGATTGCTAGTTTAATTTTATCATGACTAGATGATATACTGTGTATTATTTCAATTCTTCTCAATTTATTTTTTTTAAAGAAAAGAAAAAAGAGAGAAAGAAGGAAAAAAAGAGAATGAAAGAAAGGGAAAAAGAAGAAGAAAAAGAGGAAGAGAGAACGGGAATCTTGCTCTATTGCCCAGGCTAGAATGCAGTCTAAAATGGGTATTGAAAAGCTCTTGTATACTAATAATTGTGTTATATACAATGGAGACAGGAAGGAATAAGGGAGGAAAATAACAAACAAATAGCCAACCAATATTTCATTTAAACCTATGAAATGCTATGCAATTGCTAGGGAGTGATTTACTTCCAACCACGTGGTCACTTTTAGAATAGATGTGATGTGTTACTAACTAAAGAAAATGTATGTTTTGTGGATTTGGATTAGAGAGTTCTGTAAATGTTTATTTACTTGTTCGAGGTCTAAATTCAAGTCCTGGGTATCTTTGTTATCTTTCTGTCTCATTGATCTGTCCAATATTGACAATGTAATGTTAAAGTCTCCCACTATTATTGTGTGGGAGTCCAAGTCTCTTTGTAAGTCACCAAGAAGTTGCCCTATGTATCTGGGTGCTCCTATATTAGGTGCGCATAGACTTAGGGTCGTTAGCTCTTCCCGTTACATTGATCCGTCTACCATTATACAATGTCCTTCTTATCTCTTTTGGTTTCTGTCACTTTAAAGTCTATTTTATCAGAGATGAGAATTGCAACTCCTGCTTTTTTTTTGCTTTCCATTTGGTTGGCAAATCTTCCTCCATCCCTTTGTTTTGAGTCTCTGTATATCCTTGCATGTGAGATGGATCTGGATGCAGCTTACCGATGGGTTTTTTGGTCTTCTCAATTTATTAAAGATTTATTCTTTAGAGTATGGTCTAGGTGAGTGTACCATTTTGGCACCAGGGACTGGTTTCACGGAAGACAATTTTTCCATAGATTGGCGTGGGGGTGGGAGGGATGAGTCGGTGGAGGGGGGTGGCTTTGAGATGAAATTGTTCCACCTCAGATCATCAAGCATTAGATTCTCATAAGGAGTACAAAACCTGGATTCCTCTTGTTCTCAGTTCACAGTACGGTTTGAACTCCTATGAGAATCTCATGTTTCTGCTGATCTGACAAAAGCCTGCTAAGCTGCCTACAGAAAATTGCTGTGCGGCCGTTCAGGTATTGGTCCATGGTCTGGGGGTTGGGGACCCCTGGGTTAGAGTATTTTATAAACATTAAATTTAATTGATTTGTGCTGTTTTCTGTTTTTTTGAAATATTTTACTGAGAGAAGAGTGTTGAAGTCTGCAACTACAACTGTAGATTTACCTATTTCTCCTTTGTATTCTGTCAGTTTTTGCTTTGTGTATTTTGAAGGTCATTTGTTGGGGAGGATTGTCGTGTCCTCTTGGCAAATTGATACTTTTATTATTATGTGATGTTCTTCTTTGTCCCTGGCATTTAACTTTGTCTTCAAATCTGCATTGTCTAAGTGTAGACACTCTAGCTTTCTTTTCAGCAGCTTGCATGTTACACTTTTTTCATCCTTCTGCTCTTAACCTACCTGCCTATATTATATTTCAAGTGAGTTTTGGTTAGACAGCATGTAGTTGGTTCATATTTATTTATTCATTCTCACAGTCTCTGCCTTTAATTCTTGTATTTAGACCATTTCAGTTAATGTAATACTTGATATGTTTGGATTTATGCCTTCTGTTTACTCCCTCTTTTTGTTCCTCTGTTTTTCCTATTCTGTGTTGTTTTGAACTATTTGAATATTTCAGTGTTTTATTTTTTTAGTGCCTGCTTTAGGGATTACAGTTTGCATAGTCAACTAGAATCATTCACAGTCAACTTAGAATCACTTCGAATGGACATGTTATCACTTTAAGTGGACTGTAGAAACCTTACCACCATGTTGGTTCCTTTGTCCTCCTGTCTTTTATTACATTGTCTGTATTTCACCTTTACTGAAGGATACATTTGCGGGATACAGAATTCCATATTATGTTTCTTTTCCTTCAATGCTTTAAAAATATTGTGCCACTTCTTTCTTCCTCTATGGTTTCTAGTGACAAATCTATAACCATTTGACTTTTTGTGCCCAACAGATAATAGGGCATTTTTCTCTCCCTGCTTTCAGGAATGTTGGTTTCATCTCTGGTTTATAGCATGGTTTTGGGGGGTTTATGGTAGATGAGTTTCACTCTGCTTTTCGAATTTGTATGTATATGTGTCCTGTGAAATTTATGAAGTTTTCAGCCGTTATTTTGTCAAATATTTTTCCGGTACAGCACGGCTTTCTTTCTCTTTTTCTGGGACTTCTGTGACACAAATGGCAGGCCTTCTCTTATTGTCCCCTGAGGCCCTGTTTGTTTTTTATTTTAAATCTTTTTTTCTCTTTCTTGTTCAGATTGGCTTACTTCTATATATTCATCTTCAAGTTTGCTGACTCATGATGACATTGAGCTCATCCCGGTGAGTTTTTTATTTTGGCTCTTTTATTGTTCAGTTCTAGAGTTTCCAACAGTTCTTCATATATCTTTTATTTCTCTGCCCAGACTGTCCCTTCCGTAGGTTTCAAGATGGCTTAGAATTGGTTGCTGGAGCATTTTTTTGTAATAACTGATTTAAAGTTTTTGTCACATAGTCCAAATGTCTGTCATGTCAGCCTTGGCACCTGTTGATTGCGTTTTTCCATGCTGAGTAATTTTGAATTTATCCAGGGCATTTTGAATATTATGTTATGAAACTCTGGATCTTGTCTAAATCCTATGAAGAAGGTCAGTGTTTTTGTTTTAGTAGGTAGTTGATAATGGTCAGGTTCGGAGAACAAGTTCCAACCCACCATCTGTGATCTGTGGTCTTGTGTTAGCATTTGCAGAGCCATTTGAATGTATCATGGGTGTGTCCCACAGCGGCCAATCTAGGAGCTAGGTGCTTCAGTTCTCAAAGTCATTGGTAGGCTGTTAGGATGAGGTCCACAAGTGTCGATCTGAGGAGTGAGCCTGCACGTTGATAGGCAACTTTATGGGGTCTCTTTCTCGAGCTCTGCAGTTTCCAACAGTTCTTCTTTATACCTTTATCTCTCCCTAGTTCTTTCCAGTTCTATTAGGCTTCCCTTCTGGGTCATTTAACTAGGAATCTTGGGCTTTAGTTACTCTACTTTGCCATGTACTTTCATAACTGTGCCCATGTCCCCAGGGCCAAGCCCCTGGAGGACAGAAACACTAAAAACAGTGGGATTTGGCCCCCCTTTCTTGGAACCATGTCTCTGCTGAATCCAGAGGAAGATTTTCCTCCCTCAGAGTTCCTGTCTTTGCAGGCTCCCCTTGCTGCTGGCTGCTGTAGCCACTGCAGGGTTACTTGGGGACTGTGGCCCGAGAGAACGGAGAAAAGGAAAAAACGGGATTTCCCACTCTATTGTGTCAGCACCCAGGGTCTGCCGACAGTGTGTTGACACCAGGCTTGGGCACACTGATGAAAAAAGAAGAAGGAACTGTCAGTTGAGTGGTCTTTCATGTTCTGGTCTTCCTTCTTAATGTGCCTGCTACTGCTTGCTTTTCAGAGTCCTCAAATAGCTGCTCCGAGCATTCTCTCTGAGGTTCAGAGTTGTGGGCCCTGGGAAACACAGGGTGGCGTGTGCTGACTCTATTCATCCTATGTAGAACTGGAACCTCTGATTTTGAATATGGAGACTTGTATGAGTCTAAACAATGGGTGTCTTAACAGCCCCCTTAGCGCCACTCTACCCAGCTTTACCTCTTTGCTTGGAAAAGCATCCTTAGAATCCACAGACACCTTTTAGGAGTAAGGCGGGGTTAATGCTGCCAATTAAAAGCATTACCTTTACCATCAGATGAAACAAAAACTTGCTTCTTGAGTCTACAGCTAAACTAAATTGGGAGTAATTTTTTCTCATTCACCTTTTTATTAAAATGAAAGTTCCTTTTCAAAGATAAGAGTTATACATAAATAAGTCAACAATTTCTGAAATCTTTTGGTACAGCTTAGAATAGGACCATGAAGATACTGCCTATGTAAATCTGAATCCAGCAGACACCCTCTCCACTAAATAAAGAGATACTTCTCTAAAGAAGAACTTTGTTGTGCAAATTTTGCAGTGCCATGTTTTCGATTTTGAATGTTGCATATGCTTATAATTCCTGTAGAAGTGATTCTTGTGATAATAGTTTTAAAAGTGTGAAAATCAAGAGAACAGGCTTCTATGAAAATCCAAAGGGAAGTTGTGCATATGTCCCTTAATAGCTAATGGCTAAATGGTTAAAGGTGTTACCAGGGTGGTGAATGATATTCAAAGACCTGTTGTTCAGGAGGGGTGGGGAGCAGGAAGCTCTGTTGGTGTAAGTGGAGAATGGAATGTTTTAGGGAGCGGGGTTTTGTCATTTCCAGGAGCAGGGCTGGCAGCACGGTGGGAAGGTCTGGCTCCAGCTTGAGCCCACTCACAGGATGTCAGGGGGAAGTGTGACTAAGGTCACGGCCACGCCACGTGGTGGGCCAGCTGGATCCAGAGCAGGGGCCGTGGTGGCCACACATCCTGAGTTTCCATGGTCTAATGCATTGGGCTTGAAAAAAAAAGGGTGGATGCAGGATGCTGGCTGGGCCTGTGGAGTGTGTGGGCAGTACGTCTTAAGTGACAGTGGGTGGAGATTACAGCATTTCATCTGCTTTTCCTTTGACACCTTTTAAAGATACAACCCACAGTTTTCAAGGGTGTATGCCAGTGTCTGCTAGAGGGGTCCTGCGGTGGATCTTAAACCCTATAGTATTCTGAGGAGCACAAGGAAATTTTTCTTTGGGTACCATTTACAACAAAGGTGGAGATTTAAAATGAGACTGGGAATTTGAAATGCTGTTCACATTAAGCAGTTTATTAGGGGGTTATTTTGAAATCATTCTTAAGTAATTTTAAGATGTTTCCACATCTCAAAAAAATACATTTTTCTTCACTTTTCTTTGGAGAAGCGCTGTTGAGGATGTTGAGCAGGTTGGGTTTCAGAATTTCAGCAGCTTTATAGTGCTGTCATCCAGTCTGACAGATTGAATTTGCACTTAGAGGAAATGGAATGTATTTTTAATCACTGGAATGTATTGTACCTAAGGAACATGAGAGAGTGTATGTCAGGTTTCAGCTGTGATTAATATTTTGCTGATGATTTTTCAACTATGCGGCATGCTTACACTCTGCCTCTACTTGAACAATATCTAGTATTTCCTGATTATAATAATGGGAGAGTCTTAGAAAATATCAGTCTAGAATTCTTATCCTTAGTCCATTAAAACTTGAGAAGGTTCTGAGCCAAATTTCTTTATTAAATTGAAAGAAAATTTATTATTATAAGCTGTAGGGTCCTAGTCTTACTCCCCGCAACAAATTATGTAAAAAAAAATACTTAAAGGAATGAAGACAGGGATTTTCTTCAGATTACTAGGTAGTTGGAAATCAAACCATTTGAGTTCAAGAATCACCATAGAAACTTGGGTGGGAGGCTGTAAGTACTGTGGGGTATATGAGGTGTTATTATTAGACATCGTTGTTGAAGGTGCTGTGTTTTTAAGACCATGCCTGGCAAGAATTCATCAAAGTGTAAAAAGTATTTCCTTTAATGTGCTACTTATTTATTTAGTTCAGGTGCTCTTCCTAAAAATTAAAAATGGCATTCCTCTTACAGAGAAAAAATAGAATCACAATCTTCAGTCATGTTATTTTGAATAATATGTCATATTCAAAATATATGTACATACCTTTGAAATCAGGTGCCTAGAAGGGACAGGTATTTGTTTCAGAAGTTATGAATTCCTTAATAGAAAGGGAAAGTGGAAACCAAGATTTGAGTGCCTCTTATGTGCTCTCCTGGAAGCAGGATATCCATTCTGCTTATGGTTTCTTTTAAGTTTCACAATTGTTTGTTGAAGTAAATTTATTGGTATGAAAGACAATTCATAGGTTGGTGAGTTTGGCTTCTGTTGGGTGGAGGATGTTAAGGAAAGGGTACACAGATTGGCGTGTTTGGGGACTTAAAGCAGTGGTTCTCAACTGGAGGTGACTTTGTCCCTTTGAGGGCATTTGACAATGTCTGCATAGTGTTTCGGGTTTTGGTTGGGGAGGGGGGAGATGCTTCTGGCATGTAGTGACTGGAGGGCAGGAATGGAGCCTAAATACCCCATGATGCACAGGATCCCCGCCCCCCACAAAACCGCCCCACCAACCAAGTGTTCTGACCCCATATGGCCACAGTGCTGACATTGAGCAACAAATGACTTAAAATTAACACTGAAAAGAAATGAAAACCAAAGTCCTCCCCGCTGCATTGACATGTATTCACTCATTCCTGCAAATAGGTGTGTCTAAATATTCTAGACATCTCAAAGAATAGAAGGTATTGCTTACTAAGAAAAAGGTTTTACATGTGGTTTCAGAGATTCATTTTTTTTTTTTTTGCAATTTTATAACTTTATTTGATGTATTTGACAATCAGCAATTAGTTCTCATCCACATTGACTGTCTTAGATTTTTGAAAGTGGTAACAGGTACATAGGTAACCAAAGTGTAGACCTTATTTGGTGAATCTTCATCCTCATTACGTTTTCTGGCCAACTACACACAGATTCGGTGTGGGACATTCCTCATTCCTTTGGCCCAGACACCTTTGTTGAGTCTGGTATCAATGCGCACATCTGGAGTTCCCATCTCCTTCATGGCAAATTTCCGAATCTCTGAGTGCCCAAGGGGCATGCTTCTTGAAGCCTACTCCATGAATGCGCTTGTGAATGTTGATGGTGTATTCTCTGGTCACCACCTCGTTGATGGCAGAATGGACCTATTTCTTCTCGCCACCCTTCTTTGTGGGAGCCATCCTGCCGGGTCCAATTCGAGATTCATTGTTTTTTAGGTTTTTACTTTTAGGATATACTTCTTTTTCTCGAGCCTGAATTTCTCATAGTGTCATTTTGGCCCCTTCCATTTCCAGTTGAGCTTTCTGTCATGGAGGTAATAATTAGCTGGGGGCCATTCTGCATGAAGTATACTTTGTCCAAGTTCTGTAGAGGCTGCTATTAAATTGCCCCTGAGCTTTAGATAGCATCAACACAGTAAGGAGTGCTACAGTATATTCACATTATTTACATTCTTACTAGGCATATAAAGATAGTGGGGTGGCAAAGACAGAATATAAAGCTTCATAAGAATACTGCCTTGTTGGTATCCAATGGCATTATATAGGATTCTTGATAATAAAACACTTAGAGGTCTATTTTTAAATGTTTACATTGTGCCTCAAGACTCGAGTTTGAGTTGTGCAAGGCTTAGCAGCTGGCTGTAATCCCATCCACCATCCCAGCCTTGCAAAAGGTAACAGAACCATGGTATCTGGGGCAATACATCATTTTAAGGCATTTCTGGTGACTTATCACCAAATGTCAGGGCACTATCAGGGTACTAAAATGAATGAAGAGATAGGATACAGCTGGTACGAGAGAAGAAACCTGGAAAGTAGAGAAAGGGAAGGTTTGTGAAGAATGGCGTAGTAGGGAAGAATGTAAAACAAACCAACAGTGATTCATTCAGCATGCCAGAAATCCTCTGAGCACGTGGCTAGAAAGCACCGCATTGCATCAGACAGTGGGGTGCAGTAGAGAAGGTGAGGCAAGCACCTGGCCCTGGGATGGAGCTTGTATTCTAGATGGAGGAAATCTCAGTAGAAGGTAACTGTAGTAAGTGAATGAAGCAGATGAAGCTATGATGTGGGAGCATTAACAAAGAGTGGACTGTGTTAGGGACCTTAAGAAATTTGAAAGAAGAGAAGGGAAGGGATTTAGCCAGAACTGGAGGGGCAGGTAGAGGGAACAGCAAATAGAACAATCTTGGCTGCTGATTTTATAAAATGAAACATTTTATGATAGTCCTAAGACAAGCCTATATGTCTGCTTCTTAGTTTTAATTGCGACAGGTGCTTTAGTTATCTGGAAAATCACCGCCTTCTTAAAATTATATTTTAAAAAGATGCCACCATCGTCTCTACCAAAAAAGAAAGTATGTGAAGGTATAAAACATCATGAATTGATAATGTCTTTTCAATTATAAATACTGAAGTTCAATATTTAAAAAGATCTCCCCCCATACCTTTTTTGAAAATGTGGAGTTGTAAGCTGTGCGTGGTGGCTCACGCCTGTAATCCCAGCACTTTGGGAGGCTGAGGCAGGCGGATCACGAGGTCAAGAGATCGAGACAATCCTGGCCAACATAGTGAAACCCCGTCTCTATTAAAAATACAAAAATTAGCTGGAAGTGGTGGTGTGCGCCTGTAGTTCCAGCTACCCAGGAGGCTGAGGCAGGAGAATCGCTTGAATCCGGGAGGCAGAGGTTGCAGTGAGCCGAGATCACACCACTGCACCCCAGCCTGGTGACAGAGCGAGACTCCATCTCAAAAAACAAACAAACCAAAACAAACAAAAAACCCCAACTGTTGGCCTGAAAATACTTACATTTTCAATTGCTTGTCTGTTTTCTTATTTGATCTTTTTTAACTTCTTGAGGTGAAAGAAGGTATTGAAAAGAGTGGTAAGTAGCTTTCACTCAGGGTCTTTTTTTTTTCCCTAGAATTTTAATCTCTCCAAAGGACTTTGTACAGTTTTTCTCATTGTGGTTTAAAAAAAAACTTGCCATAAAACTGATCGTCTTACCCATTTTAAGTGTCCAGTACAATACCGTTAACTGTATAATGTATGTACCTTGTTACACACAATTTTTTTTGACTTGGCCTGAGTTACAATCTTATATGTGCTTCTAACAGGGTGACTCTTGAGTGAGACATTTAGGAGGGAGAAAAAACAATGTGGAGGGGCCAGATGAAACAAGATTAGCACAATGGGGATAACTTTTGAAATTGATTACAAGTGCAGTGGTACGATTTTGGCTCACTGCAGCTTCCACCTTCCAGGCTCAAGCGATCCTCCCACCTCAGCCTCCCGAGTAGCTGGGACTACAGGGGCATACCACCACGCCTGGCTAATTTTTGTGTTTTTAGTGGAGAATGGGATTTTACCATGTTGGCCAGGCTGGTCTCGAACTCCTGACCTCAAGTGATCTCCCCACCTCGGCTTTCCAGAGTGCTGGGATTACAAATATATATTTTAAAGGCAGTAGAAATAGACAAAACACAAATCTTATTTTAGGACTGCAGTTGGTGTTCTTAAAAGGTCAGAGGAAGAGCTGAATATATCTAGAGGGCAAGTACAGCAGCCTGCAGGGTATGGGGCCAGTTCAGGGTGGAAAGTAGAAGCAGTATTCTAGGAGGGGCACAGATAGCAATTCCTGATCCAGCTAGATTTGGCTGTCATAAACCCTCCAGTGAAGGGCCATTTCCTATGAAGCCTGTCTCTTCTCAAAGTTGGCCCACTGCTTCCGTTGTCCTTTATGGCTTCTTGATACAGCACCCTCTCCACGAGACGCTTGTCTGTTGCATTCTCTCAGCAAGATGCTCAAGAATTTCTTCAGCAATTCTAGGATCTCTTCATTTCTGGGACACTTTGGTTTTTGCTCTGAACATCTGATGAAGTATCTTTCTTCAGTGATTGGGCGCCTGGTGCCATCTCTGTATTACCTTTTGAGATTTGTTTTCGTTCTGATGTGCAGGATTCACCTTACCCTGTTTGTCTCTGAACTATTGACTTCTACAACTTCACATTTTCTGTAAACTCCAGCTGGCGCTGCTGAGAGCAGAGACTTGGAATATATCTCAAAAACCTCAAGAATACACTTGGATGTGAGAGCGCCAAAGATGGTCCTAGCAACCCCAGGGGTAGGAAGGCGTCCCTTTCAGTTCTCTGACAAGGACCAAGATTCTGAAGGGCAGAGGCTCAGAGCTCACGCCTTACCACCTTTCTGAAGATGGAGACAGATGTAGCGCCCCTTGCCATCCTGATATGGAAGTACGTATATACCCCCTTTCCCCCATTTACTTTGTGACTGTGATGGTTTTTCCCTGGTAAATCCCCAAGTGAGGTCTTTAAAAAATGTGAGAAGGGAAAAGAGGATAAAAAGTATTAGATTGGGATTGAGGTAAACATAACAGCATAACTGCAGAGCTTGAAAAAATGTGATGTGGAGGGCAGTTACACTAACCCTGTTAGTGTAATTAACACTGTTAATAGTGACTTGGTGAGTAACTTACGTGTAGATTTCCCATTACTTACAACCTGCTACTCCATCTACCTCTCTTAAGCTGTAGTATTTCTTTAATGGAGGAGGGAGGAAAGACATTGGCTTACAATCTGCTGCTTTAATCTATTATTTGGTTCTCATATGCTGATTTAACAGATATGTATTGAGCACCTACCTTCGTTAAACCTTGAACAAGATGCTGGGGCCAGTGCAGTAGGCAAGATCAACCCAGACCCCTCTTCTAATATAGGAACTGCACACTGGCCTGTAGACACATTTCTCTATGGTCCACACAGTTATAAACATTGCCGTGTGGTTTTTTTTTTTTTTGCTAGAAAAACTCGTTGATTTGGCCCCCTGGACCTGCATCCTCACATGGCAAAGTCAGGGAAGTGGCGGGGGAAGGGGTTGCTGAGAAATGTCTGCTATGGTCAGTAGAGGCACATGTTCTACAACCTTCCGTGGCTTCTGTCTTTCATTGTGTTAGTTATTTTTGTCCTTTGGGGAATCTTGGTTCGGATTCGTCCATCTTCACATGCTTCCTTTAACAGGGATCATCGTATGGGCTGGGGAGTCATGATGAGCGCTGGGACAGAAGCTGAGTTGGGATGGGGAGTGTGGGCTGCTCTTCCTGTGAGTGAATGATGCCCCAGAGCTCTTCCCCAGAGCTGTGCCCTTCTGAGACCACTGCTGCACAGCTTTCTAGCTGCTCAGTTGCTTTGCAGAAAGGGGAAGTCATGGCACTAGCTTTTTCTAACTCTCCTGCCCATGAACTTCTGTTCTTGACAGTTGTGCTTTTTTTTTTTTTGGTGGGGAGAGATGGAGTCTCACTCTGTCACCCAGGCTGGAGTGCAGTGGTGCGATCTCTGCTCACTGCGGCCTCTGTCTCCTGGGTTCGAGCGATTTTCCTGCCTCCACCTCCCGAGTACAGGTGCGCGCCACCACGCCAGGCTTATTTTTTTGTGTTTTTAGTACAGACAAGGTTTCACCATGTAGGCAAGGCTGGTTATGAACTCCTGACTTCAGGTGATGTGCCCACCTCGGCCTCCCAGAGTGCTGGGATTACAAGCATGAGCCATCACGCCCGTCCACCTGCGGCATTATTCCCACCTCCACACCTGTGTCTTGGCAGCCCTTCCTGCCTAGGGGACCCTTTCCTTCCTGCTCATGGGAGTGCTGCTTACCTTTGAAAGCACAGCCTGCCTCCCCTTCTTGAAGGCTCTGAAGGCTGGGCAGTGTCGGGGATTGAGGCTGGGGGTGGGCAGCAGAGAACAGAGCTGCCTACAAGGGCTCTTCTTTCTAGCTTCCACCAAAACAGTTGACTTTATCTGCTTTACCTATTGGGCTTTCTCATACATTTTCTTTGATGAAAACACTGCAAAGCTTAAGGTATATAATATAAGGCATGTTGTCTTATATTATTTATTATCTTTCCTAATCTTCATAGCCGGTTTCTGCGATTCCATCATGAATTCTGGAGAGCAGAATCTCAGTCCTGTATATTTCTACTCTCCCAGAGCCCAGCCACTGCACTGTAAATCATAAGGTTGAAAATAAATATTTGTTGCAGAAGCAAATTCAATATTTTCTTCTCTGATTGTCAGAGCAGAGTTTATAGATGATACAGATTCAAATTTTTCATACCCTGCGACCACCTCCTTCTAGTACTTGCTCCTCTTAAAATGTGTAGTTTTGAAAATGGGAGCCATCTTCTCTTTGTCTTGCTCACCCTTCAGGTTCGTGTCACCTATCTCTTAAGTCTGGAGTAAAGGACAGGTGGGGGGGGGACAGGTAGTGACAGGCCTAACCAGAGGAGCATCCCTGGGAGCTCGGAGTCCCCTGTCGTGGAGGGGAATGCACAGAGGGCTGGGCGCTTTGACGAGGTTTAGGGTGGAGACCAGTCCTCTCATTCCCAGACTCTCTTGTTAAGAAACTGTACATACAACATGGTGTCTCCCACTGGAGACCCCACATCCCAGGGCAAGGTAAAAAGAAGGCTGAGCTGGGAGTTGGTAACCCTGATTTACTTGCTAACTCCACTGCTTCCTATTTATTTAATCTTAGGCAAATCACTAAACTTTGCTAGGTCTGTTCCATCTCACTTTGGGAATTCGATATGGGAGAGTCCTCCCAGCACGGTATCCCTGCTGGTTGTGACTCTCCTCTGTGACTCAGCAGATGATGTTTTATGCCAGTGTTCCTCTGCAGTTTCACAAGAGGGCACTAAGCCTCAGAGGGTGTGAGCATGAAAGGGCCAGAGGCAAATATACAATTTATTTCCAGTCTCTGCCTTATCTTCAAGTGGGAATTTTTTTTTTCTAATCTTCACTATAGTTATGTTTTCATGCTTAAACCATTTAAAAATTATTTTTACCAATTACATTATTTATTGTCCTTAGATTTTGTAGTGTAAGTTAAACCCCAAGGATATGGAACATGCTTATCCCCTGGTTTTGTAAATTCCCTGGACTGTCCTCAGGCTACTTATGGTATATTTTTCGTGGTCAGTTTTAAATTACAAGATGAATGGAGATGATGCCTCATTATAATTATTGCATATAGCAATTAACTTAACCCCCACCCCATAACTGTATGCAGAAGGTACTGTTGGTTACTCATTTTATAGACAGAAAGCTGAAGCACATAGATGTTCAGTGAATTGCACAAAGATACACAGCTTGTAAATGGTGTAGCTGGGATTAGACCTGGCCAGTCTGTGTTCTATTATCCTGCCTCTATGATAAATTTATTTAGGGAAGCCAGTCAGTTTTTTTTGTTTTCAGATAATGATCCAAGAATTTTGGTGCTACTTTTCACAGCTAATACATGCCACACAGCATTTTTTTTTTTTTTTTTTTTTTTTGAGACGAAGTCTTGCTCTGTTGCCCAGGCTGGAGTGCAGTGGTGCGATCTTGGCTAACTGCAGCCTCCACCTCCCGGGTTCAAGCGATTCTCCTGCCTCAACCTCCCGAGTAGCTGGGACTACAGGCACCCGCCACCACGCCTGGCTAAGTTTTATATTTTTAGTAGAGATGGGGTTTCACCATATTGGCCAGGGTGGTCTCAAACTCCTGACCTTGTGATCCGCCCACTTCAGCCTCCCAAAGTGCTGGGATTGTAGGCGTGAGCCACCGCGCCCGGCCCACGTCGCATTTTTAGAATAAATGTTGATGTCGTTTGCAGGCACCTATTTTACCTGGAGTTTAAGAAACTCAGTGGTGGGGTCTGATGTCCTCAATTATTGAGAACTCAGGGCAGCCTCCGTTCTGTGGCTACAGATAGATTCTACCTGGTGTGTGCAGCTAGCCAGTTCCAGAGAGGAACCACCTGGGGCAGGTGGAGCAGAGGCTGCCTCTGACTAGAGTGACTGGTGCCAGACAGAAAATCAGTCTGAAGTTTGTCTCGTGATTCCAGATGATGGATCCGCGTAAGCCACGTAGTTGGATGTTTTCAGACAATGTGACTAAGTTACAGAAAGTACAGATACTAAAGTCGCTGTAGTGGCTTTTGTGGTATTACTTGCCATTGATGCACTTTGCTTGCAAATCATTGTGTTTCTTAGCTTTGTAAACAAAAAGCAAGCACCATTTATTACACACAGTTTAACATTTGCCAGATATTTCAATATATAGCCACAGATCACTCTGCGTGACATTAACAACAACGTCTGTTTCTTTGCTGTAAAATATTGGGATCAGCCCATGGGCTTACTATATATCTCAATGTGACAAAGGCAACATTAAAATGTCATGGCGGAGAACAAACTAGCCTGTATCTAAAGAGAAGATTTTAAACAGACATATGACATAGAATTAGACAATTTGAAGAAAGCTTTCATATGTTGGTACTTAGGGACCTACTGATGTACTTTTATGGGTGCTCATGGGTTATTTTTCTGTAGTGCCCCACCGAAGCCCTATCTCTTGACAATGCACTAAATCCCATCATCCTGTCATTCAGTGCATTGACAGTGCACTGAGTCCCATCATTCCTGCAATTGTCCCTGTGGTCTCCGGTGTCATCTGTTCTTCCATCTATATCTTTTTCCAGCTACTATACCATATCTCTGAAGAGTTGTGTCTATTTACTGCCTCACATGCCTCTCCTCCATGCTCTGTAGTCCTCACTCCAGTTGACGTGGTGTTCCCCTCCCCATCCCCAAATGACTCCCTGTCAATATCACCCAGGACCTCCACATTTCGAATTCAGCATTGAGTCCCCAGTCTTCATCTCTTTCGGCCTACTGCCAGGATCTGGCTCAACCAATCCTGCCCTCTTCCCTGAAATCATTTTTTTCTTCACTTGGCTCTTTGATGATGCCACACTTGGTCCGTTGCCTACCCAGAGGGTGATCCATGCCAGTCTTCTCTGATGATCCTCCTGGCATTGCCTCAGCCTCTTCATATTCAAGTGCCTCAGGCCTCCACAACTTCTGTACCTGTCCTGACTCCCAAATTATCTAGTCCCTTGACACTAAATATCACTTAAACACTGATGATTTTATCTTGGAACTCTGCTCAATTTCAACCGTTTTTTCTACCTCTCGGCTTGGATATGTGATTGGCATCTCAAACCTCTTAGCATGTCCAAAGCTTAACTGTCTTCATTTCTTTCTATACACTTTCTCATCCTTGCCATACCCAAACTGTCCCATCTTGGTAAATGTCAGTGCCATTTTTTTTTTTTTTTTTGTTTCAGACAGAGTCTCGCTCTGTCACCAGGCGCCAGGCTGGAGTGCAGTGGCACGATCTTGGCTCACTGCAACCTCCCCCTCCCGGGTTCAAGCAATTCTCCTGCCTCAGCCTCCCGAGTAGCTTGCGCCACCACACCTGGCTAATTTTTGTATTTTTTAGTAGAGGTGGGGTTTCACCATGTTGGCCAGGATGATCTCGATCTCTTGACCTCGTGATCCGCCTGCGTCGGCCTCCCAAAGTGCTAGGATTACAGGCGCGAGCCACCGTGCTCAGCCCAGTGCCATTTTTAAATTGCAAAATCCTCGTGCTGCTATTGACCCCTCTCTTTAGCTTGTACTTAACCTCAGCAAATCATGTCTGCTCTTCTTTTAAAATATATCCAGAATCTGACCACTTAACAATCTCCACTGCTATTACCTAGGTCAGGCCACTGTCATGTTTTATCTGGAGGTAATCAGTTGAGTGCCCTGTACTACCCTTGCCTTTGGAATCACCCGGAAAAGATTCTTAGATCTCTCCTGATTAAAAAGCCTCACATGGGTTTCCATTTCTCTTCAGTCAAGACCGTAGCCCTTGTAAAGACAATGGGCTAGAAAGTCCTATGTGATCTGCTTTCCCATCAATATCACAGTCTCAGATCCCTGTTCTTCCTCCCTTGATCATTTTGCTGGGGTGACACTTACAAGTTTTCTCTGCCTTGTTCTCTCATTTGTTGCCTAGGTATTTGTGGAACCTACCACTTTTCTTCCTTTAGATCTTTGTTTAAATGCCTCCTTGATCAGAGCGGCTTTCTTTTACTGATCACCCTAAACAAAATAAGGTGCCCTCAACCCTACTCCCACCCACATATTCCAGGATTGCCTGCCCTCTCTATCCTGCTCGAGCACTCATCACCAGGAGCATATTATGTATTTATTTGACTGTATTTCCTTCCCTTTTAGACTGGGCGGGGAATTTGTCTCTTGTTCATTTGCTGTGTCACCTCAACCTAGTGCGGTGCCTGGAAGTTGGTAAGCCACTCAGTAAACCTTTTTTACATGACCAAGTGAATTTCCTAGGCCAACTGGTCAGAAATAGGCTATAGAGAATGGAAGAGTGACTGTACCTGTCATTTAGTATGCTCTCAACAATTGAAATAAGATTTTATTGGTGATGAACCAAAACGCTATTGGGCATACAGAAGGGCATGAGAAAAGCAGACAGTAAATTTAATATTAGTGAAGCAAATTGTTCATAGTTGGAGAAACAACTGAAAGTCTTACCTTTTCTTTCACAGCAACAGCTAGAAAGTTAGTAGTTGAAGGTGTGTTATGTTTTGTTACCGAGTTACATTCAGAAGAACTGCCCGATCACACAGCAAGCAATGCAACTCAAGGCAGAAGAAATTGCCAAATCCCCCAGAACAAAGCAGTGAGGAACTAGTTTGACTGTCACCCAAGGCTGTCTTTAAGGCATTGTGTCATAGTTAATTGGCAAAGTTTGTTTCTTTCCTAATGATACCTAAAATAATAAAGTGTCTTACAAACAACGGAGTTCTAGCTTGGATAAAATAGGGTGTGTCTCTCTTCTAGATCTTAGAATGATTAACTTATAAATCTTAATTTTGTCATTTATGGTTGTTAGTTTACATCTTAGTTTCTAAGATAACAAATGTTTCTCTTCCGTATTAGTTAAACTAAGAAGGGAGAGGCTTGGCCAGGCACTTGTGCTGTCATTTCTCGGTTTCCTAGTGAAGGTCTTTCTTTCTCCAAGCATGACGAACAGAACTAGCATAATTGGGACTAATTATGCAGTCTTGAGTTTTGACTTTTGTTTCTCATGATTGGTTTGAAGATAATTTTTTCAGACAGCTGCGGGTTTTGTTTTTCAGTTTTTTTTTTAAATAATTATGGGTTCCTAAGTAGTTCCAAAAATAGTACAGAGAGGTCTTGAGTATCCATCAGCTAGTTTGTCTCTGTAGTGACATCTCCTATGACTGTAGCACAGCTGCTGCAGTTTTTAATAGATCATTTTGTTCTTTTCCCATGACCTTTTGGAGTAGGAGTAGAGAGCTAGGTAATTTTGTCTTGCTCTAGGCCACCTCACTTCAGGAGAGAGTGTTTCTGGTCACAGGTGGTGAGCCCAGAGGCAGAGTTGCTATGGAGGGACTAATACATTGATTTTCATAATCTGGAGGAAATAATCACTCGGGTTAAAATGTCTTCAAGAGTTAGTAGCCTGAAGCTCTCCAACAGAGAAACTCTTAATTGATTTGGTTTTGCTTCAACACAGCTTTCTTTTGAAGAAATCATTTTAGATGCTTCGAAAAACCTCTTGAAATAGATCAACTTAAAGATCTGGAACCTCAGTTGGCAAGGATGTGAGGTCAACCTTATCCATTGGATAGGGTGATTTCCCCCTTAAAGACCCAGCCAGGTCACTGTTGCAGTTCTTCTTAAGGTCCTTCTCTGCTTAAGACCTCAGTCCAGTTTCCACATGATGGAGTTTTCTCACCCACAAATCAGAAAACAGACAAGTACCAGTACCTCTGTGCTTTCCTTTTCTCCTTCCAGTTAAATACACCTACATTATCAAATCTTGCAGGGGTTTTAGCCACCCGCCCCTGACCTCCCTCCTACTTGATACGGCTCCACAGGCTGCAGTTTTTTCAGAGCTTGGCCACATCCTAAAGAGAGGATAATGGTGGTAAATGAGGGGGTGAGCTGAGAAGGAGGTACATTATACAAAAAATATCACAGAAGGTGTTTGGTACAAGATTGGAAACTGAAGCTCATTATTAAAATTATATTCTTCAAACAAGGGTAGTACCTTCCTTAGCCTGTTTCTTTTTCTATTTCTGTTACTTGTTCTTTCACTTGCACTGTTGGACACCCTGTACTGTCTTCTGTGCCTTGAAACCGGACTTCTAGGGTATGGTCTGCATTGTAAGGGGCCCTGATACCCCTCTCTCCTGGGTCCAATACTCACCTGTTGTTTTCTGCTTCTCCTGACTCTGTAACTTCATCACCTCTCAGCCAAGACCACCACCTCCACCTTCACCGTTGTCCTCCACTTCTATCTCATTTCCATCATTGTCCTTGCTCAAATACCTGGCCTTCAAGTTGTCTTTGCTGCTGTTTTTCATCCTTTTCTCTTATCGCTAGATGAGAACCAGGTCATGTCAGCATAATTAGTGAGTGTGCTGGGAAGAAACAATCTTAAATTCATTTATACTCAGCATCAATGATGCCTTTGAAAATTCTGATTCTCCCCACATAAAATATCAGAATGGCAACCCCTGCCCCTTGCCCCTGACCTTCAGCCTCAAACATCTGGCATCTTGGGAGCAGATAAAACCCGCACAGAGTGCCCAAGGACTCTTTTCTTCAGAGGGCTGGAACTCTGAGAATTTTCCCCTGCAATTGTTATTTGAAATATCAAAAAAAAAAAAAAAAGAGAGAGAGAACTAAAATATGAACTGGAAATTTCTGGAAACTTCCAGCCCCTTCCAGTAGATGCCGGTCAGGATGTGACCAAATTGGGATTGGGAGTATTATTTCTACTATATAGAAAGTTGGAGATTCTAAATTGAGAGAATGCTGACTTGAAAGGTAGAAAGTGAAACATTGCATTACCATTAACTTGGCTTGGGTGGGGTGGTAGAGAACCTGAGGGTTGGAAGGTAGAGGTAGCCAAGTCACCTGGTCTGAAAACAGATCTGGCCCATTTTATATGAACCCAATATTGATATATCTTTGTAGATTATGTAAATATATCTTGACTGAGGTCTCCAAAATGTTAATGTTCCATAGGCAGACTTTGGAATATGCAAACTTGGGCATACCAATGTAACATCCCTAAAGAGTTCATAAAATTTCCAAATCAAGGAACACATAGAAATAGAGAAGTAAAAGCCTTGGATTATTCAGAGTCGTCTTGAAATAATTTATTTGGAGACCTCAGTAAAGATACTAGCACAAAAAACTGTGTTGTATACATAGAAATGAACTTTGGAAAACCCGACAATATGATAACGACTGTTCTCTGAGCTCCTTGGTGTAGAACATTCTGTAAGGGTACTAATTCATAAAGAACATTTTCTTACCTAAGGAATACCCATACCTATATTGAATAAGAGAAAAAATCACGGGTAGGTAACTAAGCAGACAATGTATTTTAGCTCATTTATGTAGTAAGAAATGTAACAGAATCTCAGTAGAGTCCAAATATGCCCTCTGTTAAAATAGTATTTTATTTGTTCAAGCCTTCCTCCTTAGCCATTTTACCCCTAGTAAGAACTATGTAAATTCAGAAAAACAGATTTTACATGTTTTGATCCATCTTTTTCTTAATATTACTCTTAGCAAATTCTTACATTGATGAAGATCTGCTTATTTCACCCTAAGGCAATTCAAAAGTTTTGTATGACAACTTTATTCTCACTGCCAACTATTATGAAAGGAATGCCCACTTTTCCCTGAGGGTGTGTTGTTGCATGCAGCATTCCCACTGGAATGCTCTTGAGAGGTTGAACTCATTTTCTGAGCAATTGTTTTTATAAATTCAGTATTTTGCTTCCAGTACTCATGGCCAGATAGTGTATAACCTGGTCTCTACCCAGCATTATCCATGCTGTTTTCACACTTACCTCCAAGGGCCAAAGATTATCTCACAGAAGCTCCGAAAGGATTCCTGTTTCTGAAATTCATGTGTAAAAGGAAATTTTTAAAGGGAAGAGGGTGATAATTGAGTTCAAAGTCTGAAGAATTGTTGTCAAGGATTGTATTGATTAATAACAAAAGCTCTCTGGCATCTTCAGGCAGACATGTGAAAAAAGTAGTGATTGTAATTAATTTTTAGTGAGTGCCGCATATTTGCTAATTGCTCTGATTCACGCTATTATATTCCTCTTCCTTCACCCACAGCAAAATAAGCTTAATTTGATTCATACCCTTAGGAAGAAAAAAAAAAAAGCCTGGGATTACTCACATGGCTGTGATTCAGCTCTTGGCTGCCACCACCTCCTCTTCCTCCTCATCCTCCCTTTCTCCCACCCTGCCCACTCCCATATCACTCCCACCCAGTGGTGTTGCCATCAAAAAACTGAGTCAGTTTGTTCTTTAAAATGGGTGGGGAAAGAAGACAACTAATAAAAACTTTAGTGAGCGAAGTATACTGCTTAGATCTGAAATCATTGCAGGAAGACAGGCAAAGTGGCTCCTTATATAACATGAGAAGCTTGAAACACAGGCCAGCCCTCATAAAGAAATGTTCAGATTCTCTTATATAAGACTAGATTTAGCTTGTGCGCATGTCTGTAGAGGCGTACACATAGCCATGGAGATAGGTTTCTATGAAAAATCTCTGATATTGTGGATCTTACATATAATGTATACAGAAAGAATCTTGTTTTCAAAGTAGGATACTTTGCTAGAATCAAAAAGTGAATATAGAAGCAATCCAAAGACTTTTGATCGTTGCAAAACATAGGTTTGCCTTGAAATGAACGTGTGGCTTGGCAGCTTGAGGTTTTTGTTTGTTTGTTTGTTTTCGTTTTTCTGTTTTTGTGACAGTGTCTTGTTCTGTTGCCCAGGCTGGAGTGTAGTGGCACGACCACGGCTCACTGCAGCTTTGAACTCCTGGGCCCAATTGATCTTCCCATCTCAGCTTCCAGAGCAGCCGAGACTACAGGCACACTCCACTATGCCTGGCTAGTTTTTTTTGTTAATTTTTATGTTTTGTAGAGATGAGATCTCAGTATGTTGCCCAGGCTGTTCTCAAACTTTAAGCAGTCCTCTCGCCTCGGCTCCCCAGAGTGTTGGGATTGTAGGCGTGAGCCACTGCACTCAGCCACAAGATTATTTTTTGTTTCTCTGTTGAGGAATTGTAAGATTAGTACTGGAGGTGACAGCTCACCTTTGCAAGAGCTGATGATGGCAGTAGACATTATTGAGACAGCAATCTCTGTTCCTTGCTTACACTTTTTCTCCTATTCCCATTCTTCAGATGAAATAAAAGCCTTAGAGAAGTGAAGGAACTCTTCTAAATCCCCACAGGTAATAGCCTCAGACGGTATTAGAACCCAAGCTGTTTGACTCTCCCGACTTGTAACTTTGTTTTTTGGGAGTCTGACACAGTTGGGTCCTTTGGTATTTTATAACTTAATTGGGACAAGAGTGGCGGTGGACAGGAAGCTCCGTGCTGGGAGCTCCAAACCAGCCTTGAACTGAACTGTTGAATCAGGTCTATGTGCATCTTCAAACCAGCCTGCGACGTGGAGGGGAACAGAATGGATCCTTCCCCGTCACTCATTTGTAATCTCAACCACCCTCTCTTCATTTTGCTGGCTTTCCCCCCATTATGTTACCATCTGTCTCCAAAACATTGCCTGGGTAAAGACAAGCTGGAGCAGTTGCTCGCCCTCAAACAAAACGCAGAACAACTACTCCTCACCCCTATTCCACCCCCCCAACTAGTGCGGAGTACCATATTTGAGGAATTCCATATTTATAAAGCTTGCCTGCACCTCAACGCTGTCTGCTTACTGTCCTTTTTATCATTCTTCAAATATGTTATGTGCTGACTGGAAACAATTAGCTTTTGTTACTGAGGGGTTTGTGGGATGCTTGAAACAGCTTCATATAGTTCTCAGATGGAAATGCGTGCTGTTTGCTCCTTTAAGAAATGAAATTTCTTAATGAAAGACAGCATAGAAGAGAATGCATACTGAGGTTCCCCACCCAACCCTCTGGGTTTCTCTTAGGGTAATTGTGGTAGGGTTTTATGTCATGGCCCTGTGGAGCGAATAAACAGTGACTCTCCGGTATACTTCTTTTCTGGGTCTGTACCCACCTCTTCATGCCTCTGAGTAGGGGCCCTTGTTAATGTCAAGGGCAGTGCTCTGTCCCCAACAGAGCGGTAGTGTTGCCCCCAGTCTCTGATCCCCTCACCTTCTTTTCCTGGCTGTTGACACTTCCAATATCCTGACACATCTGGGCAGACTGGAATTGGAGTTCTTAAATGCCCTCTCTGGCTGGCCCCAGCTCGATTCTGTACTGGCCTTAGGAGGCTCCAGGAAGTTTGGAGAGGAAAGACCCCCCCCCCAACAGATCTCAGATGTAAAACTGGATGAGTGTTTCAACTGCTGAAACTTTGGGAGGAAAATATGGGTTTGCTACATGTTTGTCAACATTAGTAAAATAGTTACGAGTGATTCTTTTTTAAAAAAGTTATGGAATCATTTTTTTTTATTCAGAAGTGTTACTTAGGGAATGGCTGAGATGCGTATGACTCCAGATTTCTCTGTCATTCACTGTTCTCAGCACTTAAGATTGAGTACTTTTTTAACCCAGGTGCCATAGCTAGGAACAGCAGAAGCAGAGGTCAGACCCCAGTAAGTCTGACTCCAGAAGCTAGACTCTTAAAGGATGTTACAGGTCCTTCTGGATGCCAGAGTTTTATGTGTTCAATTTTATTGACATTCTGTTTTCATAGCCTGTGTTTATTTCATTGAAAGCCATATAATTAATAGACTCTATGTTCCGTATCTTCGCAAGGTAACTGTCTTTAAGCCAATGCAACTTAACACGTTGCTGTTGAAGTATGAATAAATTTTAATAACCAAGTGAGAAATGCATACACATAGTTAAAATAGAATTCAAAAGTGTAATTTGGAAATGCACTCTGAATAGTTTTGTTTGATTTTAATTTCTGAAAATCAATTCTGTATGTAAATTGAATGTAGTGTTTATTCCAGCGAAACCCTGCAGGAAGTCTTCTTATAAAGTGACTAATCACCTCCTGAATTAACTGCTACACGTGATTTCAGTGTGTACACCTTTTCTATGTTCTCATCTACCAATCTGAGAATTTGATATTTGAACATATTTCTATGTTTCAAATGTTGGATGTATTTCCTATGTTACAGTAAAGCTAGTTATCCATCAAGGCATAATCAACAGTAAATGCCAAGCTTTAGTCAGACCAGTTGCTGACTTCGCTCCATTTGCTCAAGGTTAGAGGAAGTATGCCGAAAAGAGATAACTGTAGTTAAATAGCTCAGCCCAAGCCTTCATTTTTCATGTGGGGAATTGCGCTTCTTATTACTGTATTCTTCCTGTCTACGTAATACCTGGGAGCAGTTTACTCCATGTAATGCCACTCCCATCGTGGTAGTAAGGTTTTTACTGAAGAGGAAGACTTTTAGGGCATGTCAGTGTATTTAATTGGAGTTTTCACTGGTTATTTTCAAGTTGTTATTTCATAGCTTTTAGGCAGTTCGAGATTAAAGGGCTGTACAGGTTTTTTGGTGATGTGATTATATTACATGTGTGCTGTGTCTGAGCAGCTCAGCTTGGAGTGTGAATTGCAGTAAATGCAAAAGTGAAAGCTGCAACATGGCTCTCTTGCTCCCAACCACTTCCTGAAGAACCCGCCACGCGGGCCCCAACCTTAGGAGACTTAAACTTGAATCCTCAAGATGGAAAGAGTCCAAGTTCCTCATGGTAAAGACCTCAAGTAAACCTAAATGTAGAAACCCTGTTTGCTACTTACTCTTCTGTGAATTCAAACGTTTGGTTGCCTCCATTGTAAAAATTTCGGTGCCCAATTCTGAAATTTAAACTATTAGGGAATAGAGCCAGAGCATTGCCATACCTTAAAAATAATCTTGCAACTCTCCTGTTTACATGATTCAATTCTTGAAACCAGTTAGAATGTGCATTCTAATCTCTAAATGTACAAGTTATTTTAAAAAAATGTGAGCTTGTCAGCTCAGCTACAGCCACCAGTCTTAATAAAACTGAGTCACATCCAAATGGGCTCCACTTACACTACCCTCCCATTCTGGGGAGAACGTGGCTGGGGGAGGCAGTCTGAGTCATCACCTGGTTTGTTTGACATACGCTTCCTTCCATAAATTGGGAATGGCAAGCGGCACAGTGTTCTGGGCTTGCCTCGGAGAAGGAGCTGTTGCAGCCTGATCAAAATAGGGCCTTTAGGTTTGAAGGATGAGGCTGAGCCCCTATTTTGACTCCAAATGTCGGGGGAGGGTGAGAAGAAGTCGACAGATCCAAACAAGGAATATTTGTAAGTACCATTTTTGGAGGGCAGAGAAATGGTAGGGGTGTTGACAGTTGAATTTCTCCCTAGGACATAAAAGGTATTTAAGAGACAAATTGGGGGCATTCAAATAAAAATAAAATGGTATCTAGTTCACTAAATGGGCTTGTTTACTTAACAAGGGTATTCTTGATGTGGACAGTTTAAAATGATTGAGAGAGAGAGAGATGATTTGGTAGTTACCATACCAATCCGTTCTGACAATGTTTAATTTCACTTAATTTATTTAACTATTTGAAAAGAAATGTATTTCACTTAGGAATCTGTTCATGTCAAATTTGCATCTCCTTTAGGGGTATTTTGAGGGGATGGGAAGAGAGGCGCATGTGTCTCACACATTTTCCTACAGCGGTTTTGCAGAGGCTCACTGGAGCTTTTGAAAATAAAAAAGTTTAGAATGTAAAATTGTTGGAGACTACAGAGGAAGGGGAAAGGAGGAGTAGATTTATAGCTGAAGTGGGTTTGTAAACTCAGCCTCTGCTTTGGGATTATTCTTTAATATGTGCCAGACATTCTTCTGATTTTCATCCTGGCTTGGTTGTGGCTCTTTCTCTGTCTGTGTGAGGCTGGGGTGTTCCCTGTTTTAAAGCTGTAGCTGTCGCAGCCTGGGCGTTTTCTGTTTCTGCTTATGGCTTTTTTTTTTTCTCTTTTCCTGAATGAGTGTCCTTTGTGTAACCCCAGTAATTCAGAAATCCTGCAGTCATAGGGACTGCCCTGTCATGTGACTTAGGTACTAGGTGCTGGCTGCGATTGGTCAGCAGCTAATTGGCGGGTCCCTATAAGAGGTCTTGTTGGGTCCAGCGTCTGGTCACTCCTGCCTGGGCTGCTGCTCAACGGAGGCTGGATGGGGGGCGGGGGTCTGACCGGTGATTCAACCACATGTGATAGATTGACTAAGTGACTGCTTTCTTGGGGTCCGCAGACCCGTGGAAGACACTCAGAGTGGTTGTGACCGACTTGATCTAACTCTGGGCTTCCTGAACTGGTAACTGTCACTTTAATATAGGTTACTGATTAAACTCAGAAAAATGCAGCTTAAAATCTTTGCCAGGAACTTGTGTGGACTTATTCTCTCCCCCCCCCCACCCCCCTTGTTCTGATTTGTTTTGTCACAGGAATGAAATGCAGATAACTCTTAGAAAACTTTTGTAGGAAAAGTGCCTCGTGTGATCTGGAACAAAGACGTTTTATAATCAGATTTATCAAGCTGCGAAGAGGGAGTTTTAGTGAACGGAAGCAGCAGCATTCTGTCACCAGGAAATACTGCTTTATCCAGAATTGGTAAGTGAAAAGTGGCATTGCTCCCTAATAGATATCATATGTGCGTGTGGGAATTGAAAAGTTGTTCACAGACCCCTAACAACGATGTTGAACAGAGAACACATAAACAGTGAGAAGGTCTAAAGAGCAGCAGAGAATACCGCATAAAGACTGAGAAGCAGCCAGGTAATTAACAAAAATGAGCTGAGTGCTATCAGTTTAGCTAAACATATGTAATACAGCTAGATTTGGTTGTTTTATTTTTTCTTGCTTAGTAGAGGAGAAACAAAATCAGAATGGGCTGTTTAGTAGAGTTGCGACATTAACTTCCATGGATGTAGATTTCCATTTAGTCTGATGTAGCATGTATGAAATTTGAAGGGATGCTTTCAGAATTAGTCCACTTGCCCTCCTTTCCCTTCCTCTACATTAGGATGTCAAGTATTTAGTTAGAACTTTACAAGATAAAAGTTACACAAAATGAAAGTTCAAGTAACATCGGAAACACCTCCTCCTGATTGGTAAGGGTAGATTACAATGGCAGTAGTTTTTTTGTTTTTTGTTTTTTTTTTACATTTGTGTCATGAATTTTAAGTTTGTTCCACTTGATTACATTAGTACAGCAAAGGGTGGTTATTTCTATCTATATAGTTCATGACTTTTTGAGAGATCGTGATTAGTAGTTCTTACTGGTTTGGTATGCATGTGCCTGCCTGTCTCTCTCTCCCTGAAATGTTAAATTCCGTTTTCTAATCTTGAATCTGAGCTGCCTCTACGTTTAAGGGTTCTAGAAAAAGACAATAAAGCTTTGAATACCTGCGTTGTATACAGCAGGTTCTTGTTCATGATGTATAAGGTAAAACAATTTTATATTAGGCATGAATGTCCAGTTTCTTGATTTGGTTTCTTAAGAATGTACCAAAAAGGTTGAATAGAATAAGAAAAAGAATGTTAGAATAGAATGGTGGGTGACTGCCTGATTTTACCAGTTTCTTATTGGTCAATAGAAGTAATTATGTGATGTCTACTTATAGAAACAGATGGAAAAAATTTTTGTTCTTTAAATGCTAACAATTATATAGGCAATTATAGCTACCTTCATTTATTAATTTGAATATATAATTGTAACTTATTAACAGAATGTTTGGGGTAATTTAGAAAATAATAATTCTTTCTTTATTTTTAAGCTAAATTGGAAATTGAATCTACTTCTGTGACTTTTGGTTCCTGTTCTGTTACTTTCAAAATCTTAAAATCTTTAACTCAAAAGGGAAAATGTATAATAAAACAGGATAGCAGTGCTGAAATTTCTCTCTCTTAGCAGTGGAGGGCGATGAGGGTGGGGGAAGGAGATGAATCTAGTGAGATATATTAATTGTTTTTTTCCCCCTCTTGTATACTTGGATAAATTTTAAGATCATTTTTCTCAGACTAGCAGCTCTCTCAAGACTTTTGCATAAGTATTTGTTCTTAAAGAAATACAAAGACAAGATAAGCACGGCTCTTAAGGGCAGGTCCTCCAATAAGTCAGGAAATTGGTGATCCAAACTTGTGAATATAACAAGTCAATTTGATTTAATTAAGGTGTGGCATGAGTTTTCTTGAAGCACACAAATTTATAGGTTTTTAGAGTCTTGAAGACAGAAAAATGGCAACAAAGCATTAAGGTTTTTACAGGTAATTTATATTCAACTGCTAGCTTATGTTTTCAACTCCGTATTTCATGTTAAGTAAATACTTGCGGAGAACATGGTGATTTAATAATCTGGATAAATACTGCCGTGCCTGTTGGAAAAAAGCCTCTCATTTTTAGATTTTCCTCATCCAATTTTGAATGACAAAATGTGATAGAAGCAGGTTGTAACAGTACATGCTAGAAAGTACATCCCATAAGAATTATCTGAGAACTTCGTGTTTTCAATTCTCTTTGCTGTTCTCTGTTCTCAATTTATTAATTTTTGAAAGTGCATCGAAAATGAATAATATTGCTTGCTGTGATTTCTCCTCTGGGGTCATTGAGAGTCTTCACATTTTTGTATACCCTGTTAAAAGATATTAATGACATGCATATGCCTTTGTCTTTGTGGGTATGTAAAGCAACAAATGAAGGGATCTAGTTAAGTGACAGACCTCAAAACGATTTCTCTGAAATAGTATTTGAATGTGCATATTTGGGAATGTAAATGCTCTCCCTTTGGGCTTGTTTCTTAAGTTTTTGGTGTAGTACACGGTTTTACCCAATTAAATTTTTCTTTTGAGGTCTGTGTATGTATGGGTGTATATATTTGATTTGAAGGGGGAGTTTTAATCACTAGCGAAACAAGTGGCTGTTTGTTAGAACCCAGATAAGCCTCATAGTGTTGTTCCTATGACAACTGAGTAGTTGGGTGTTGAAATGTAGCTTTAAGTTCTTGGTTTGGAAATGTCATTCAGACCTCCCACTGTAGTCTCATTGAGTAGGAGGATAATGAGAAGGGGAAAAACCATGAAGCAACATAAGTATCTTCGTTCATTTCATGTCTTCCTAACTTGTCTTTGTGTACAGGATCGCCATGGGAGTGGTAAACATAGGTCTTGAACAAAGCAATACTTCAATAAAAAATACATGGAAAGGGGTCAGAAAAGTTGGGGGAAGATAAATAACAACACATGGGCCCAATAAAGAGGCAGGAGACTGGCTTCTATGGGTTTGTGCAGTACTGACTAGCACTGAGAACATCTTGAACCAGTTATTGTATAGCTCTTCAAGAGCTGTGAATTTCCTTAAAATGCAATGTGGAGAAAATTCCTTTGGTAGCAGGATGGTTTACCACTTTGGCATAACATTTATTCATCTCCCCCGGGCAGACTACAGAGGATACTGTGTTCTTTAAGGCACAAGTTTTTAAACCAGTTGTTCATTTGTCGTTTAATAGCTTTTGTCTTTTTTCTATGGGAACAAGGTCGTACTATTAAAATAGTGATAAAATTTGAGCATTTTATAGTATATTCAAAGAGTGTTTTTGTAAAGTACTTGGGAAAAGATTGTTTGAGATTTGTTTGTGGAAATTGTTTGTGGATGGAGAATTTACCGAGCACTGTATTTGAGGAGAGGGATTGTTTAATATTTGACATAGCTTAATTATGTAGTTGTTGATTTTTCCATGTCTGAAGGTTTTCCTATTTCCTACTCCTAAATGGTTTTAACTATTTATTTGGTCACTAGAACCTCTTGAAGTTAGAAAAGAAAGATTTCAGTGGGGGTTAGTCCCTTTCTTAATAAATACACGCCCATCTCTTCCATAATCCAAAAAGCTCTGAAAATCAAAAGATTTTCATGTAACAAATTTGGCAGCAAATCCTGACCCGAACCGATGGGAAGCTAATGATAGTCATTGTTCAGCTCACTCAGAATGAATCATTGTTTTACTGTAGAAGTATTAATGTGTTTGATCACGGAGTACAGTTCCAGACTCCCCTAGAGGTTTATATACTGTGTTGAATAGTCAACCTATTACCTTTATGAAATGATGATAATAATTAGTCTGAGTATCAGGCAAGCGTTTATGGACTCATAATTACTGACGTACATTGAGCTCATATTATATGCCAGGTACCATTCTAAATGAATCACTGGCATCTAAGAACAGTGTCTGGCACATAGTAGGTACTTAGACACGTTTTGGTAGGAAATGCTTTACGCTTACTAACTTCTTTAACTCGCAGAAACAGTATATGGCCAATGCGCTTGTTATCCCCATTTTTACATGGGGAAACTGATGCTCAGAGAGGTGAAGCAATCTGTCCAAAGTAACACAGGCAGGAAGTAGTGGAGCCAAGATTTGAAAGCAGGCAGTCTAGCTGCAGTCTGCTCTTAATGATTCTGATTGAGGTACAAGAGAGGACTGGAGACGTGGCGCTGGACTTCTTGAGTCAGAGGTGGTATTTGGGTGATTTACTTTATTCCTAGTCACCCTATGCCTCTTAGGATCAAAAGCTGATGATATCACCAGTATGGTCATTAACCAGGGCTGTGGTGGAATGCTTATAACAAGTTCTCCTGGGTGGGAATGTAGGAATTCCAGGGATCTGAATGCTTTTTACAGGCTTCCCAAGGTGATCTCCATCAGTAAATCAGCCTGACTTCTTCATCTTAAAATTGAGACATAGGAAATAACTCTTTCCTTAACCCTAAGGAAGTTTTCTTGAACAGTGGGAAAAACCTTTTTGTAAACGTTCCTTAAACCCCTTACCCAGCAGGAGGTGTGGAATCAATAAAGAGGGCATGGGTCACCTGAGGGTGTGAGCTCCCTGGCTTGGGAACTACATTGGGACACAGCGAAAGCCCCTTGGAAGAAATCAGGCAGCCCATGGAACTTTAGCTGCATGACTCTTTGAATTCACAAAAGGATACCTTTAAAAGTACTTCCCAAAAAATGTATACAAGGTGTGCCTTAAATCCCTGTGTATCCTAGGGATTAAAAAACAATCATTTGAAACTGATGGCAACTTCCCCATTCTATCCCCCAGCTTCCTGTCCTTATTCCTGCTTAATTTTTCTTCTCAGCACTTCTCTCGTCTGACATATTGTATGTTTTACTTATTTAGTCATTTGGCATTTTAGTTAGACACTAGCAGTATTGTTTTCTTTGAATAAATTTAAAGGTCCTAGATTTAATTTCTTTTTGATGTTCGTCTTCCAACTCATTCCCTCCTATCAACCTTAGAATGCTGTTTAAAATAAATGACTTTTTTGCCCAGCTTTTTTTTTTTTTTTACTATTAGTTATGTTTATTTCTCTTAAGCTGTCCTGATTACACAGTCTGAATTTGGAGAATAGACGTGTCTTCATTCAGGAGGGCGAATTGAGCCAAATTTGAATATAATCATTGGGTAACAAATCCAGAAGATTAAATTACTAAGGAGAACATGCAAAGTAAACACTTGAATTTTATGAACTACCTTGAATTTAGATAGACAACTGGGTAACAACTGTATATGACATGTTTTTGGGGTAAGACCTCTTAAACCTACCTACTTCCTGTTGTTTTTATTTGAAAAATAAATCAATTTTAAACAAATATTCTACACATCGACTGTAAGTGATTTAACCTTGGATATTTCCTGAATCAAGTTTTTAAAATCCTCAACTCTAACCTATTGTTTTTCAACCCCGTATTTATTCTGGTTTATTCTTTCCAACATATTTAGGATAATCTCAAACATAAAGTAAAAAAACCCACATATATTATTAACTATAAACAATGTGGTTATGTAAATGCATCATTTTAGTTGACTTTTTTTCTTTGGACTGATTTCTTTTTTTTTTTTTTTTGAGACGAGACTTGCACTGTCGCCGAGGCTGGAGTGCAATGGTGCTATCTTGGCTCACTGAAACGTCCACCTCTCGGGTTCACACGATTCTCCTGCGTCAGCCTCCCTAGTAGCTGGGATTACAGGCGCACACTGCCATGTCTAGCTAATTTTTGTTTGTTTGTTTGTTTAAAGTAGAGATGGGGTTTCACTACGTTGGCCAGACTGGTCTCGAACTCCTGACCTCGTGATCTGCCCACCTCGGCCTCCCAAAGTGCTAGGATTACAAGTGTGAGCCACTGTGCCCGACCTAGACTAATTCTTAAAGGAACAAATTAGATACATATAAAAGTTGAATTTAGTATGCTTTTGTAAGTCAGTGTAATGATTAAGACATTTTGTTTTCTTAGCTATATTTTATCACAAAATTGTTCTAGTTTACTTTCTTTTAAATGGTTAATCTAATAAAGGAATAACTTGCTTTTTAAAAACATAGTATATAACTATTTTCTTTAAGGTAGAGGATGGAGTTATTGACTATGAAGAGTAGGCTAAGGTTTTATTTTAAATTATCTCCCCTTTCTGCCATGGAAGAGTTTAATTCCCCTAATGTGCATATTGTATTGAAAGTCCGTTGTTGGTGTTGATCTTGGAAAAATGCTTAGTTTTTCTGCATTTCCTAAAAGGAGAGAGAAGAAAGATTTTGAAAAGTGAAAATCCATTGATTTTTTTTTTGTTTTCTTGATTAGGATTTGTGTAACGTATCTAAAGTGAGACTAGAGTTCTTAAAGTTGAGAGAAATAGTAAGTCTGCGCACACGCAGCAAAACTTTTCAGGGAACTTTCGGAGTTCCAATGATCTGAAAAAAATCTTCAAACCTTCAGACATTTTCCAGAGAGTGTTAGTCCATGAAAGTGGTACCCATGACCCAAAGGGTGCACATTGTCAGCATCCATTGAAGTAGTTTACTTCTTAAGAGGCCCAGGCTTTGGAAATAATTAGATTTGTGTCTTAAACTCCCTTTGCCCCTTGCTACCTGAGTAAGCTACTCCGTTTATTTCCCTAAGCCCCAGATAACACATGTAAAGCACATGCTGTGGAACCTGGAGTAATGGTGCTTAACACACTTTTAGGAAGAGACTTTTTCAGTTTAGTCCTAAAGCCTGTAGACCAGGCCAGGCGCGGTGGCTCACGCCTGTAATCCCAACACTTTGGGAGGCTGAGGTGGGCAGATCACAAGGTCAGGAGTTCGAGACCAGTCTGGCAATTATCATGCCCGTTTCATAGATGAACACATGGAGGCACAGAGAGGTAAAGCTTACTGAGGGCCACTTATCTGTCATGGAACCAGAATCTAAATCGAAATAGGCTGTTGCCAGTACAGATGGTAAGTACATGTACTTCTGGTAGGAAAGCAGAATAGAAGTTGACTGATCCTGAAAGTCTCAGAAATGGTCTTCTCACTTCTATTCTGCAAAATGTCACGTCTTCTAGGCCTACCTCTCTCAATATTGAAATACAAAATTAACTTTTTCTGCTTTTTATTTCACAAATCAACGGGAACAGTCTTAGTCATTTGTGTTTTATGAGTTTTAATTAGGCCCCGGCAGTCCAGGAGGGGAATTCCTTGTTTTCAGTTAATCTCATATACTAACAAGTTTACTCATGTAACTTCCCCTATTTTTTTTCTCTAATGTTTTCACTTGAAAGCGGGGGTGGGAGGGAGAAGTATGTTAGCATTTGGGTCCTAGGGATGCACTTACATCAAGCTTTCTGGAAATTTCTTTCTTGCTGGTATAGAATTAATCCATAGCAAAATGAAATGAGTAAGAATCTGTATTTTACTAATATTTTTCTTTATCTCCATCTAGTTCTGGATATTTTCTGGAGGGAAGGGGTAAAACTTCTACATAAAGAAGTACAAGAAGCCATCTGTGTACATAAAACCTTGTATTTGAGTGTGGACTTAATTTTCAGAATATGGGAAGGGGGTTTCACATTGAGAATTTCCTCTTTCAGATGTAGATTGAAAATTTTCACTTAGAAGATGAGGGCAGGTTAGCCTAGGCTGTGAGTTCAGAGTGCTTGAAAATCTCTTAAAAAATTCCCTGGTCTTGGATTGAGCCTGCTCGTAGGAGGATTTCTTAATCAGGCCTGCCTTCATTCTTTCATTTGTTTGTTTGTTCCTTCATTTGTCCATATTATCACATAAGTCATTCAATATCTACCTGCAAACAGGTGAAAGAAAGGATGGGAGTGAGAGTCCATGAGGGGACGGGGGAGGAGTGGTTCTACTAAACTCACTCTGTGTTCCTTTCACCCCAGTGACTACATCTTTGATCTGATTGTTTGCCCCTTTTGAGACAATGTGTATTTCACAGACAGACACTCACAACACTCATGAAGGTCTTTAAGCATCTTCCTTTGGGAGCCAGGTTTCTTTATTTAAAGTGAGAGGAGAAAATGCTTGTGAGGGGAAAACAATGCAGAGAAATGGTTTTTCTTTCTTTTTAATGTTGGTGGAAGAAGGGTCCATAGTAAGTAGGCAACATATCAGTAAATGTGATCTAAGAGCGCCTATGCTTTCAAATAATTTCCTTGTTTAAAGAATATTAAGTGCAGTGGTGTTTACAGTTAATGATCACAACCACTTACAGATTGCTTTGTTCCTTCTCTACTCCTACTGCTTCACTTAACTACCCTGAAAAAAAACATTAAGAGACGAAGGTCATCACAAAAATGTCTTTAAAAATAATTTAAAAGTAGAATTTAAATTAATTTAAAGGTAAGACGTATTGCTATGCCCTCAATCAAACTCACTACAACTTTTTGAAAATATCTCTAAGTAAATATATGGAAAATGAGGAATGAAGATAGGGGAGGACTTTTGGAATTTATACTACTATTCATTCAAAAAAAAAAAAACATTACTCATCTCCATGCTGCAGTTAGGAATAGGCTTCCTGAAGACAGAGCCATTATCTTCACTTGTTATTTAAACCTTGCTATCACCTCCTTTAGTTTCTGAAGGACGGCGCTGTTCAAGTTCTCTTCAGTGGCGCAAACTCTACCTGTGTATTTTCTGAAACAAGTTTGATCACACCAGCAAAGGCAATGAAAATGCTTTGTCTTTCAGCATGAAATGTGAAGTCTACATTATTAGCAGGTATATATGGCCCAGTTAGAACAAAACCAAAGTCACCCACACTCTAAAAGGATGTCTCAGTATTTCAAGGCTCTTCTATGGTAAAGCGAATAAGGACTCCTCAGGACAAGTTAGGTTGATAATGACAGTGAATATCTACCTTTTTCCCCATTCCATCTGACATCCATACTCCAGAAGACCTTCCCTTATTTTCTATGCATGGGTAGCAGGGAGGTGACAGAGAAACTGTTGCTTCTCCTGCTTTCTTTTTTACGGCGGGGGGGAATGATCATCACTTTCCTACAGCTCTCGTCCACTTGGCCCCTGATGCATTTGGAGTTTTGGTGAGGTGTTAACAAAAATGGTTTCAGGTGCCAACTAGATTTCATGCGCTTAGAGCAGAACAACAGACAAAGGTACCACATGGGAAATGTACATTTTACAAGAATATGTTGCACATCTACCATGTGCCAAACAGAGTTCCGGATCTGAGAATACAGCAGTGAATCAGGTCCCTACTCACATGGAGGGGGTAGGCTGACAGTGATGGAACTCATAAGTACACAGCAGGTGTTAGTAAACACTGCAGAGAAAAATAAAGCTGTGTCAGACAGAGTACCTGGGGGTCAGGGGAAGAGCGACGTGAACCAGAGTTAATGGGAAGGCCTCTTTGATATGATGAGGCCAGTGAGGAGCCAGCTGTGGGAGTGTCTGGAGGAAGAGGATTCCAGGCAGAGAAAATAAAACAGTAACTGCAATAGAGATGGGAGCAGGCTTTGTGTGTCCAAGAGACACGTCGTGGCAGATCAGGTAGGACTTTGTTGGCCACAGTAAGAAGCTGTTGGGAGGTAGGAAGTGATAACCAGAGAGAGTGAAGATGGTATTCTGAGAGTCTAGGTGATTTATTGTAGAGATCCTGGAGAGTCGAGCCCCTCGTGCCTCATAACTGGAGTGTTTACAAATCGTGTGCAGTAAAATGCTACTTTTGTAACTTAAATTATTACGCTATGAAAACCTTAGTAAAGATAGATAAAGTCAAACTATTTGAAGCAATAACCACAGCTAAAAAGCCCAAAGTGGGCAATTCTTCCTATCACAGCTACCCTCAGAGATGTGGGGTACCTGAACGTCTAACTGCGGAATGTTTTGCTTTGATTAAAATTTGCAAATAATCTCATCTTCCCTAGGGCACGTCTTCGCTGATTTTTGCACTCAGTAACAAGCAGTTTAGAATTTTGAACTGAAGGGATTTTAAGTCCATGTTTAAAATGCTTCATTTTAAAATAATTCTTAGTTGTATGTTCAGTCAGATGATAAGCTCCCTCTTAAAATTCTGTATGAAAACTTAACTGTTTGATACAGGTTAGAAAGTCTTGTTATACAGCACTTACTTTACAATTGGAGGTACAAAGAGAGCAGGGAAAAATGAAGGCAATTGGCCAGGTGGGAAGGGTAAAATTGTTTTATGTATCTTTTCTCTTTTAAAGTGGGGTTAAAAACATTTGTGTAATTTCTTACAGGTAGAGTGATTGCCATAAATCAATTGAAGCCCCCGTCGTTACTTCTCTATCATACTCGTATACTGAATGCGCCACCTTTTGTGTAAGGAAATGGGCAAGTTCTGCCATCTGGCAGTTTACATGTTAAGAGACATTGCATGGGTGAGAACAGACATAAAATGTATATATAATTATACCGACAACATAGAGAGTGTAGAAAGGGACTTGATAGCCTTTTATAGGTGTCATCCAGATTTATCTTATCTGAAATACTGCCTGAGACTTTATACCTAATTCTTACCACGTAGCCTGACTTTATTAGTTAGTCACACATTTGGGTTGGGTTAACCCTCATATTCTTTTAGTAAGGGACCCACCGACAGAAAAGAGTTATTGGTTTTGTCATTTATAGTTTAGTTCGGCAAGACCGGATTTCCTCACCACCTTTGGCTGAAACTGACTGACTAAATCAGTTTCACTTGTGGGGTAGAGAAATGAGTAGAGTGTTGTGTGGAGGAGAGCTTAGTTTGCTCCTTTTCATGCTCCGCTTAGGTAAGAAGTCTGCATTGAGAGAGGGAGAAAAATTTGGGACATCATGGGGGAACTGACCCCCTTGGGTGAGCCACATTGGGAATTGAGAGAGAAAGATGTAAAAATGGACCAGGAGAGGATATAGGGAAGCCCCAGGGGAGCCAGAGAATTTCTGGTCCTAAGCTCAAATGTCAGCCTCAGTTCTTCCTAGCATCGTGGACACGAGGTCCCTTCTGGCTTATCTCTTGTGAGACAAGGGGCATGCTCCTGACTTACTGAGCATCCCTTCTCATAGGAGCTGGGAGGACGAGGAATTCAGGTTTCAAGGTTTCAAGACAACATCTTCCCCAAGTCTTCTGCATCCATTTCTCTACTGAATCTACTTTCTAAGTGTAGATTAATGTCTAAGAGATAGACATTAAGTTTCCTTTTCTACCAGCCTCTGACCTCTTGTTTTGAGGAAGACATATGTGTTGTCCCTGAAGTGGTGAGTTCTGCTTGGTCCTTCATCTAAGATTGGTCGCAGGTCTTGATTTTCCAGGGCTTGAGCCCTTTTGCCCTGTGGGCTCCGGGATTTCCCCCTTTTGCCCCGCTATATAAATAGACAACTTGCTGCCTGTCTTCTAAGACCTTCATATCTTTCCCTGTGACTTGAGTCTGTTCTGGAACAATTGTGTGGTGGCTGGGCCCTGCAAAATGAGTCAGTTCCTGCAGTTTGGTTACAAGTTCTCAAAAAGTATTTCAGAATGTGGATGTGGTCAGCAGAGTCATTTTCCAGACATCTAAAAGGAAACCCACATCAACTGTAACAATTGAGCTATGAACCAATGGCTCTATACAACAGAACGGGGCTGCTTTTCCTCAAAGCCTGTAGGTGCCCCCAAATCTAGCCTTCTCTATACGCATCGGAAAGGAGAATTCATCTTCGCTTGTAGATCACATTTTATCTGTTGCTGTTGACACAAAAAATGCGATAGAGGTTTTGGCTTTCATCACCTTTTGAATATGGGCACAAATTTGACAGAAGAAATAATTAGTAAAATGGAATCTATGGGGTTAGAGTATAATTAGTACAAAGTGTGAAATGTGGCTTAGGGGGATAGACGCTTGGGTAATTGAGCTAATGCACGAAGGAGTAGTTAAGCTAGTTTAGGTACCGATAAAGTATATCAAAATATGATTGTCTGGTTTACTAATAGTCTGAACCTGTGCAGACTTAGCAGCAATCCTGATAAAATATCATTAAATGCTTTTCAAGCTTTAAAATAAGTTTAAGATTGTCGTAACATTTGGAGACTATTTTAGCTCCACCCAAATTTTGGAAAATAATCTGTGTGGATTTTTTATCCTCGTGGGTATCATGAATTGTAAAATTTTGTTGCAGTTTCTTATTTATCAGTCTTGCTCCACTCATTAAAACTGATGGCATTCTCAATAATACAAAATCAAAACATAAAAATGGGTAAACGATTTGGACAGACAGTTCACCACAGAAGATACACAAATGGCAGGTAAGCACAAGAAAAAAACGCAAGTCAAAACCACAACAAGATACTGCTACACACCCATCTCAATGGCTAACCTTTAAAAAGTTGGCTATGCCAACCGTCGGTGAGGATGTGGAGGATTTAGAACTCTCATGTAAAACGGTATAAACATGTCAAACATACACCTATCATATAATTCAGCTGTTTCATTCCAAGAGAAACGAAAGCATGTGTTCACCTGAAGACTTTCACATGAATATGCATAGTAGTTTTATTAGTAATAGCTATAAGCTAGAAACAGTCCTAATGTCTGTCAACAGGTAACTGGATAAACAAATTGTGTATCCGTATGATGGATACTACTCAATAATAAAAAGGAATCAACTATGGATACCTTCAATAACATGGATGACCCTAACCCATGAGAGTCATACCATACGATTCCAGGTATACAAAATTCTGGAAAATGTGAGCGCAGATCAATGGTTACCTGGGGTGGGGGAGATTGGGGTGCAAGAAAGAGGGGTTACAAAAAGGCATGAGAAAACTTTCCATCTGGTGGATAATTTCACTGTCTTGTGTTGATGGTTTCATGGGTGTATATATGTCAAAACGTGTAGAATTGCACAATTAAAATATGTGCAGTTAATATGTCAGTTATTACTTAATTCTTAAAAAAACTTAAATAATTGCTATAGTAAATGGAAGGCTTTAAAATGCCCTTATTTGGCAAAATCAGCATTTCTTGGGGCGGGGGCGGGGGAACCTGATAGAGTTTTAATGGTTTGAAGACAGAAATACAGCCTTCTAGTACAGATGAGAAACCAGAGTTTAACAGTACACATAATAAATGGGATTTCTGTAGTCCCTTTTGTTTACAAGGCATTTGAACAAGTGGTTCAAGAAGTATCTTTTCCAGCATGGTGGTTCCAGCTGCCTGCCTGACTTCTAAGCATTAGCACTTAAACAAAACTGCTGTAGCAGTCTACCGTGCAATGTGGCTGAGACATCCGAAGCTGCTGTGTTCAGATTGCAAAGATAAGACATGAAAATCCCCACTTTCAGATTTTATCATTGTTAGAGAAATTAATCTCTCATATTTACAGAGTGCATGAAAATTTAGCTGTATTGAGGTATAGTTGACATTGTATATATTCACAGTGTAAAACAGGATATTTTGGTATATGTATACATTGTGAGATGATCACCACAAGCTAATTAGCATATGCATCACCTCACATAGTTATCTTTTGTGGTAAGAACGCTTAAGATTTTCTGTCTTAGCAAATTTCAGGTATGTGATAAAGAATTATTAAGATTAAAGTACTTTCATAAACCTCATTCTGTGAAATCCTTTCAATGGTATTATTACAGGTAGGGTCGGTATTATCCTGGTTTGCTCTGGCAACAAACTGAGACCCAGAGAAGCCAAGCTACTTGGCCAGGAATACAGAGCCCCCATCTTCTTGCTCAGAGATCACCATTCTAATGACTATACTTTGCTTCTTCCTCAAACTTGAGTGTTTGGCGAAGACTCTTTGCTCACCAGTTCGTCAGGTAGTTATTAGCGGCCCTTTTTTAAAAATACGAGATGTTCAAGACAAAACTTCCCTCTAATCCTCTGTTTCTCCATTTCTAAATGGGTAATAACACAGCCACCAGCTTCCCGAGTTTGTTGTAAGGGTCAAAGAGTCTTTGACCCTTACATGTGGAAGAGTCATGGAAAGTGGGCAGCTCCGTGTACCCAGTGGGTGTTGATGTTACCTTGTGATTGTGCTCTTTGTTCCTGGGTTACTTGATTGATGACAGAGTACTGAGTGGCTTTGCAAACCCAACAGGGAAACACCGCAGTTTAATTCCATTAGTTGCTCTATAACTTCCTTCAGAGCTGGAAAGTTGCACAATAAGAAATCTTATGTACTGGATTATTTTAAATTCTTCTTTAAAGGACACTTAAACCATCACTAGTTGGGTCCCAGAGACTCACCAAGCAGAGCTTAGAGACGGATGCCGTGGGGGTTTACTTAGCTAACAAGATGGGCCCATGCCTGGCATCCTCCTTTTCTCCTTGGTTGTGTTGTCTACACATCTCTCCTCCTCGTTCTTTGTCACTTTCAGTGCCTTCTGTCTTCACTAGCCCTCTAACACACTGTAGAAAAAAAATATTTTTAGCCTGTTTGATATATTGGTAAAATGAGAGTTTTCTATTTGTCTCCACTAGCATTTCTTTTGTTTGTTTCTTTTTTTCCCTTTTTTCATTCATGTGTGTTTTCATGTATTGATTTTTTATTTTATTTTATTTTTTTTTGAGACAGAGTCTTGCTTCCTCACCAGGTGCCAGGCTGGAGTGCAGTGGTGCGATCTCGGCTCACTGCAACCACTGCCTCCTGGGTTCAAGCGATTCTCCTGCCTCAGCCTCCCTAGTAGCTGGAACTACAGGCGCGCACCACTGTGCCCAGCTAATTTTTGTATTTTTAGTAGAGACAGGGTTTCACCATGTTGGCTAGGATGGTCTCGATCTCCTGACCTCGTGATCCACCCGCCTCGGCCTCCTAAAGTGCTGGGATTACACGTGTTGAGCCACCGTGCTCAGCCCATATAATGATTTCTTTTAAACTTAATTTAATTTTTTAAAATTTCTGTTGGTTTTGGGGGAACTGGTGGTATCTGGTTACGTAAGTTTTTTAGTGGTGATCTGTGAGATTTTGGTGTACCCATCACCTGAGCAGTGTAAACTGTACCCAATTCGTAGTCTTTTATCCCTCACCCCCCTCCCAGCCTTTCCCCCAAGTCCCCAAAGTCTGTTGTATCATTCTGGCACTTCTAAAACAAAACAGGATTTGTTTTCTTGACTGCAGCTTGAGAGTTCCAGTTTCTAACTCTAACGTATTTTAATTTTAGAAAATCAGAGAATATAATCATATGGGAATGCAAATAGTATGAAATTTTGACTAAGGATGACAGTCAAGAGAAGCCTTGTTTTTTTTTGTTTTGTTTTTCATCAAGTCCTCTAATTTATTCCATTCGTAATTCTGTGGTCCTTTCTGGCTTTCATAGGGGCAGCTGTCGGTGTCATGGTTGCATTTACTATTACTGATCTCAGTAATACTGAGTTTGATTTCAGCATGAAAAGAATGACCATATTAGGGATTCGTTTGTTCTCCAGGCTACAGAAAGTTTGATAACTAGAGTAGGACTTAGTGCAGAGAGAATGTCAGGATGAATAGACTATTTGTGAGAAATTTGAACGGGCTCAATGCTGTTACTTACCAGTTAGAACTGGGAAGCAAGATGATGAATGTGAGGTTAGGGACACGGAGTCAGGAAGAAGATCAGGCAGTTCTGGAGCTAGGTAAATTGGGATCATTCCTGGCTTGTCACATCTACATGGGACATTTAAACTATCCCCGGGCTGGATACCTTAGGAAAGTTCCTTCTGGCTCCGAGGCTCACTGCTCTTTCAGCATTGGCAATTTATATCTAGTATGTTCTTGTTACAAGCTGACGGCTCCTTATGTCCTGTCAATTTCTCTGTATGAGAGGGTTTTGCTGTTCTTTTTTGAGTGAAAACTACTCCCATAGCACATTGCCATTCACACTCCACCAGGTTCCCCCTTCACGCACACACGTACACGCACACCCCATTCTCTTGTCCTCCTTGAGCCAGTCCTTTCAAGGTTATATCATCCTTTAGTGCCAAGTACCTCCCCTGACCTCTTTATTCACTCATAGAAAGAGGAACCAGATTTCCCCTGTGTGACTTACCATCAATACAAACAGCAGTTTTGTTTCTGTTATTTCCCCTTTCAACCTAGTGATAAAGCTTGCTGCTACTGCTCTCCCCACCCCACACAGGAAGAAAGACTTCCTTCCTTCATCTCTTGACTTTGCCCAGGCCTATGAATAATCTTCGCTTTGTCATGGACTCCGGATGCTCACCTTTTCTAACTTTTTTTTAAACCCCCAAGAGCTACTCCTCCTGCATCCTTCCCTTCCCCACCTTCTGGTTTTCTCTACCTGATAAATTTACTATTCTGCCTAGTTAATAGTGGGTGCCCATGAAGCTTTTGCCTCATTGATGAGTGTCTGTGCGTTGAGCTCCCCTGTGTCCATTTTCTCTTCGGGTGCATTGACTGACGTCTCCCCTCCTGGCTCCTTCTCACTTGCAGTGGCGCGCCCTCTTCATTATCCTGCTTCCTTTTTACAGTCCGCACTGTCATGTTACAGACCATCTTCACTTGTAAGCTCACTGCTTGATCTTTTGCCATTTTCCTCTTTGTAGTGTTTTGAATCTGAATTTTGAATCTAATTTTTAATTATATTGATGGTATTTCTCTAAATCCTTACATTTTGCTCTATAGAACTGTGCGTACGTTGTCAAAAACCTTCCACGGTCAGCACAATACAGTCCAGCATCCACCAATAAAGGAGAGAAGAAGGGATGGAAGGATGCTGTTGTCAAGACTTCGCATGGTTATTTCCACCAAAACACTTGAGGATTCCTTACAGCTATTGAAGAACTGGTCATACATCCACTATGTGGCAGCCACTCTGGGAGCAAATACTTGACTTGTAGGTCTTTATACTGTGGTCTTTCTTCATTATCTAGAAGTTAATTTCCCCTTCATTTAACACATTTTAGAACGTTATTTCTTTAAAAATCTTAGTGTTCCCATTTTCTCTGTTATCCTGTTCCTCTTTGCTGAAGTGTGTGTGTGTGTGTGTGTGTGTGTGTGTGCGCGCGCGCGTGTGTGCGTTGTAGCTGACAGGTCATCAGATAGCATCTGTGGGAAATATCTTTAGCCCTTCATCATTTAAAAATCATTTTTATTGGTCCTTCCAAATCTTCACACTTTCTCTACTAACCATCTTTCCTTCTCTTCCATTGTGGTGTGAGCTATGTATATTAGCCACCTAATTTTAAAAGTCCACATACTGTCGTATAGAACTCATAATAATTAGTACTTAATGTGGTTGAGCTTCTGATAGACGTCTGTGGTTTTTGGAAGAGGACTCATTTGATTGCAGTATAGTTAACCATCATAAGCAAAAGAAACTGTATATATGGATGTTCTCTTTCTCATCCTACCCATTACCTGTTCATTTGTCTCTTAGTTTTATCATTTTACTGGAGTAGATTTTATTTCCGAGGACCTTTCTGTGCTACAAACCTGTGATTGTACACAAACACACTATAAGACAGTGCTTTCACTAGTCCATACTTTTGTTAAAAGGAACATACAGTGCTTTACAAATACCATGATCTTATAAGCACCCACAAATCTTACAGAAAGCTACCATAAAACTAAGAGAGAAAGTAAGAAATGTTTGAAGGGCGAAGAAACACGAGAGTTTCTCTGAATGGAGATAATCTCCCACTCGGAGTGTGTGTGTGTGTGTGTGTGTGTGTGTGTGTGTGTGTGTGTGTGTGTTGTTATTTTTTGAAATATATCAGTATGGGTGCCAGGCATTTTACTGTCTTTTCACTGAAATTCTTTGTTTGACAAATATTTACTAAAAGGTGATTGTGATCCGTTGTACTATACTGGTACCTGGAGAATCTCAAAATTACAGGACTTGATTCTTGTCCTCAAAGAGCACATATTCTCACAGGGAGAAACATTTCTAAACTAATTGAAGAGCAATGTGTCTTGTGTTTCTGGCTGAGACCACAGAGTCAGTGATCTGGGAGCCAGCCCCCGGTAGTATGCAGTTAACTTTCCAGAAGAATCTAGGAAGGCCCCTTAGCATCCTGTAAGAGAGCTGGGGCTGGTCAGGCAGTGTGCAGAAGCCAAATTTGCTCCTCTGTTAGTCCATCTGAGGAGAGGGGAACTTGAAGATTCAAGGAAGACCACACAAAGAATTCTGTACCATTAAGAACGTTGTATGACAAAAGAAATTCCGTACAGCGTCAAAAGCAGAGGCTTGGTAGAGATCTGATTATAAATGAAGGTTGCACTGTGAGACATGTGTGATACTGATGCCTTTAGAAAATAGCACAAGGCTTAAAAATGAGATCAAATATACAGAAAGACCTCAGTAATAGTATAGAATAGCAATGGGTTAATTGTCTTTAAAGAAATCTCTAAGTCACGAATTCTTGGGAGAACTGACTGGTTTTTCTTCTGTTTACAAGCTTAGAGAAGTTACTTAATTTTGATGTCCTTTTTTTGTTTTTACTTATCATTGGTGGAATGCAAATTATTTTACTTTTTCTTTTATTTAAAAATGACAGGAATTGCTCACCATGGTTGCACACTGCTGACATTGTATGAAGAGAATGCCTTGGGGATTTCTTTCAGAGTGCAGGGAGAGGGACGAAGATATATATATGGATTGAGGGCAATTAATTTCTGAAACTTGTCCATAAAAAGACGGTTTGTTACTTAGGTTAAAACTACCCTTTTGCTCTGCTTGTTTACAGTGAGTAAAATGCTTCATGTTTCATCTAGTGATTGTTTAAAACATTTTGGTTTTTGTTGAGAAGGATCAAAGGCATGCACCTAATTGTTAAATATTAGTTTTTAAAAACTAGTCTGAGTCTGTCTTTACGGTCTCTGAGTCGTTCACCTTTAGAAACTTGTTTTAGGATCTTGTGCCAACCCCGTCCCTTCTCAGGCCTGTTCAGACTAGAATTATCTGGCAGGGGGAATGTCTTTTAAAAAAATGTCTTCAGCACGAACGTCCCGGAAAATGTTCCTCTCAATATTCAAGTTGGCTTGCAGAGCAATTTACTAAATAGAGAGATGTGAGAATCAAGTGACCATCAGCTGGTGTAAATGTTTTTGGTCAATGTAGTCACAGGATCTCAGGTATGCAAGAGCTGGACGGGTTTCAACCACGTGCCCGGTTATGGTGATACCCTGGCTCTGTTGCTCTAACCTAACACAGAAGGAATCCAAGTTCATAAGAACATACTTTAATTAGATACCTGTATTTAAAAGGTTGATTTCTCCTCTAGCATAATTTCACCCTGTGGCGCACTGTGTATACATGTGTGCATTTCTTCCCTGGCCTACAGTTAGCCTTAATTGGACTTTTTGTTCTTAACGGTGTGGGAAGCAGCTTTTTAAAAAATCAGCTTTGTTGAGGTATGATTGATAAAGAACTGCACATATTTCATATGGATGATTTCATGAGTTTGGCTATATGCAAACACCTGTGATACCGTCACCATAATCAAGGTAATGGATGCATTCATTATCTCTCGAAGTTTCATTGTATCCCTTTGGTTTTGTGTCTGTGTTTGTGTATATGTTAAGAACACTTAACGTGAGATCCACACTGGGAGGCAGTTTTTGTTCACTGAAGTAAACTCTGACTTTGTTGGAATAGTGGACTGGCTTATGCTCTGTCACATCCCTACATATGATTATTATAGAATTTGACTCTATTTCTGTTTAGTTATAGAAAGCTACTGGCACATGAACAAAAATATGTGAAATATGGATGGGGGTTGGGGGGGACATGTGGGGCCACACTTTGTGAGATTATAGAAAATCATGGAACTGGAAAGCATCTGGAAGTTCTCTTACTCAAAGAAGCACTCATTCTTCTACGTGTGTGTTAAAAACAGTGAATTAGACAACTTTGACTTGGTAAAGTTAGCATTCTGGTAATGATGTGAAACTGTTCGTCTCTCTTCATTTACTTCCACATATAGTCCCTAGGGTCAAAATTTCTTTCTAAAAATGGTAATTTCTAAAGTTAGAGATGCTTTTTGAGAGCCAAATGGAATTGTCCAGGTAATCACTTTAAAAGACAGAGTAATTCTACTCTTCCTTCAGTAGAATGACCCACGAAGCAGCATTTCTTTCATTTCCAGTGAAACTTTGATGCGAATGCGATTTTATCTCTGTCAGTGTAGCTTTAAACATCAGTGGGTTTCTTTACTTCTTGGTTTGGTGTATAGGTTGTCCCTGTTCTAACTGTGTACGCTCTTCAAATTCTAGGTTAACATTTCAAGAAATGGTCTTTATCCCAGTTCAAAGCAGGCTTTCCAACAGCAGGTGGCAGGCTTAACTTTTAATAGTCTTTTCCTCTCTTTAAACTCTTTCTCATACCTCAAATAAATGGTATTCATCCAGAATGTATGGGAGTTATTACTGTTTTTGTTCTGTTTGCGCTGTGACTAAGACTTGAGCAGAAGCACCTTGGTTAAAGTCCTGACACCCACCGTTGGGGCCTAGTTGTCGTCATAATTATTAGATAACAGAATTATATAACTCAACATTTCTAATTTGAACCTATTTTCTTTGCCTTTTATTTGTAAACTTTGAAAATGTATTATTGGCAAATATTCTATGGCATATATTTTATATATTCCATTCTTTGTGTTTTTAGTAAAATTAAAAACTGTATAGTATTGGTTAGTAGATGACACTAATTTAAAGAATAACCTTTAATAAAATTTTATTTACAGGTTTTCTTATTTATATTACCTAGATTAAATTTAAAACAAGGGGCAAAAGACCACCTTAAGTTTAGTACTAAGAATTGGAGAATAGATATCTTTGAGAATTAAAAATTCACCTTTTCTCATCTACATGTACATTTCTTATCTAAATGTAAAGATTTATAAAAGATAATCTCTTGTATTTTGGCATTGAAACTAACCACACTAAACCCTTGGCAATGATGTGAAACTGTTCATCTCTGTTCATTTAATTGTTAGTCTTATTGTTTAATTGTTAGTCTTATTCATAAAAGCAGAGTTATGAACAGTTAGTTTTAGTGGTTCATAAAATGTAAGTTTGTGTGTTCTATAAATGCTTTATTTTACATTGAGGATAAGACTTAGCCAAACCTATATAAACGGTCTTTTCCTCCACTTGAGTGTGTATGCTCTGGTTTGTAGGCAGTGCCAAAATACACTTCATAGATGGGATTGGTTTTAACTTATTTAAAGAGAAAAAAAACAAGCAATCGAAAAACTCCTGCTTCACCTTGTAAATTCCACCCTTATCCTCCCCCCAGGAGCTAACCACAATGGTGAAGCACTATTATTATAACTTGGCAAGTGAGTTGCCTGTTAAAATTAGACATCTGTGATTAAATAGTTAAATCATTCCCTAGATATGTATATATTTAGAGCTCCCAGAAAGCTGGTTATCTTTTCTTATAGCTAACACACATTTTAAAAGCCACTTTTCTCTTGGTGATAAATATATGTGTGTCATACTGTGGTATAGCTGCATGTCCAATCAAATGGTATTAAAGTTCTTCCAATTGACAGTAGCTTTATTATATATTTTTTTTATATGGAGACGGAATCTCGCTCTGCCACCCAAGCTGGAGTGCAGTGGCGCCATCTCGGCTCACTGCAACCTCCGCCTCCCAGGTTCACATGATTCTCCTGCCTCAGCCTCCCGAGTAGCTGGGACTACGCGCTTGCCACCAGGCCTGGCTGTTTTTGTGTTTTTAGTAGAGACGGGGTTTCGCCGTGTAGAGTCGGGCGGATCACGTGGTCTCGATCGCCTGACCTCGTAATCCGCCTGCCTCTGCCTTCCAAAGCGCTGGGATTACCCGCGTGAGCCACCGCGCCTGGCCTATTAAATCTCTTCCAAGTGATAGCTGAAGCATTTTTAATTCATAGCAAAATAGGATTCTAAGATGTGTACTTGGAGCAAAGTTGCAGTCATTTGCATTCTAGAATAATCCTAAAAGTAGGAAACAATAATTGGCCATGTGGTCACATGCTAATAAAAGAAAACCTTGTCCAAGACACCAGGCTTTTTCCTGCTTCGATGCTTTTTGTTCTGACTCTTGCCTCTCCCTGTGGTGTCCTTTCCCACCCCAGGTATGTGCATGATTCTTCTCCTTCTTCAGGAATCCACTCAACTGCCAAGCCCTCAGTGAGGCTTTCCCTAACCACCTTAACGAAAATAGCTTTCCTCTCAGCTGTTTCATTACTCTACGAAATTACCGTCCATATCTATGGAGGTTTGTTTTTTCAGTCTTTTTCTACCCTTTCCTTAAATCTCAGACTTAAACTTCCGTGAGTGCAGGGACTTGATTGAGTGTCGCATTCCTAGTGCCTGGAATAAAGTATACAGAAGTATTTCAATGAGGTACTACTGAAAAGTACTTAACTGAAGGTACTCAGTAAATATTTCTGGGGTGGATAAATGAATAGTGAAGAGGACACCAATCCTGTGACTTACTTTGTTATCTGGATTGTATTCACGGGAGGAAAGCTTGGAACTGACATAATATTAGGGAGCTCCTGCTTTGAATATTTGTTATAACATGGGTGTTCTGTCATTTTCTGTGGTGTTTTAGATATTTGGTAGAAATAACTGTGTTATCCTCAGTTCGTAGCAGGAAAGAATTTTATTTATATATATATATATATTTTTTTTTTAACTGCAATTTATTTAACATATGTGCGTCATTGTTAAATTACCCTAAAGTGACAGGAAACAACAGAAATGCCCCAAGCCACAATAAAATGGTAGATTGGGTTTTTTGTTTGCTTGTCTGGTTTCCTCTCGTGTATATTTGCATTTTACTTGCATTTTACCGCAAAGCATCCCAAATAATCGATTGTAGATTTTGTCACAAGAAATCACATATTCTGTATAAGTGCAGAGATTTTCCACTTTTTTATTTGTTGCTGGATCTCCAGCACCTGACTCATGTGGCACTTTATTTACTGTCACCCAGTCAGTATCTGTTAGATAAGTAAATAAATTTAGAGGTTGTTTAAAATCACATACATGGGATTATTGTCAAAATGTCAATTCGTAATCCAAAGAAAATGTGCAATTGAAATCTGATATCTTCTCTTTTCTTCCGCAGAGCCCCTCTCCAGAAGGCAAAGGATCACCCATCTGCCGGAAGGTGTGGGTACCCTCAATGGCTCAGTAGCCAGTGTAGATCCTGTCTTTTGTAATCAGTAGCTACATCTGGCTACTGGGTCTCTGATGGCATCTTTAGCTTCTGCTTCAGTGTCCTGAGAGAGATTATTGGGCAGTCCTTAATAATGAAAACTTTACCTTG
>PVKV010016997.1:0-49084 GCA_004027835.1 Alouatta palliata | reverse complement strand
TTTGGTATCAGGATGATGTTGGTCTCATAAAATGATTTGGGAAGGATTCCCTCTTTTTGGATTGTTTGGAATAGTTTCAGAAGGAATGGTACCAGCTCCTCTTTGTATGTCTGGTAGAATTCGGCTGTGAACCCATCTGGACCTGGGCTTTTTTTGGGTGGTAGGCTCTTAATTGCTGCCTCAACTTCAGACCTTGTTACTGGTTTAGTCAAGGTTTCAACTTCTTCCTGGTTTAGGCTTGGGAGGATGCAAGTGTCCAGGAATTTATCCATTTCTTCCAGGTTTACTAGTTGATGTGCATAGAGTTGTTTGTAATAATTTCTGATGATGGTTTGTATTTCTGTGGAATCTGTGGTGATATCCCTTTTATCGTTTTTTATTGCATCTATTTGATTATTTTCTCTTCTTTTTTATTACTCTGGCTAGTACTCTGTCTAGTTTGTTGATCTTTTCAAAAAACCAGCTCCTGGATTTATTGATTTTTTTTAAGGGTTTTTTGCGTCTCTGTCTCCTTCAGTTCTGCTCTGATCTTAGTTATTTCTTGTCTTCTGCTAGGTTTTGACTTTTTTTGATATTGCTCCTATAACTCTTTCAATTTTGACAATAGGGTGTCGATTTTCGATCTTTCCTTGCTTCTCAGGTGGGCATTTATTGCTATATATTTTCCTCTAGACACTGCTTTAAATGTGTCCCAGAGATTCTGGTATGTGGTGTCTTCGTTCTCGTTAGTTTCGAAGAACATCTTTATTTCTGCCTTCATTTCATTGTTTATCCAGTCAACATTCAAGAGCCAGTTGTTCAGTTTCCATAAAGCTGTGTGGTTCTGAGTTCTAACTTGATTGCACTGTGGTCTGAGAGACTGTTTGTTATGATTTCCATTCTTTTGCATTTGCTGAGGAGTGATTTACTTCCAATTATGTGGTCAATTTTAGAGTAGGTGTCATGTGGTGCTGAGAAGAAGGTATATTCTGTGGAATTGGGGTGGAGAGTTCTGTAAATGTCTATTAGGTTTGCTTGGTGCAGGTCTGAGTTCAAGTCCTGGATATCCTTGTTAATTTTCTGTCTCGTTGATCTGTCTAATATTGACAATGGGGTGATAAAGTCTCCTATTATTATTGTGTGGGAGTCTAAGTCTCTTTGTAAGTCATTAAGAACTTGCCTTGTGTATCTGGGTGCTCCTGTATTGGGTGCATATATATTTAGGATAATTAGCTCTTCTTGTTGCATTGATCATTTTACTGTTATGTAATGTCCTTCTTTGTCTCTTTTGATCTTTGTTGGTTTAAAGTCTATTTTATCAGAGATGAGAATTGCAACTCCTGCTTTTTTTTTGCTCTCTGTTTGCTTGGTAAATCTTCCTCCATCCCTTTATTTTGAGCCTTTGTGTATCCTTGCATGTGAGATGGATTTCCTGGATGCGGCACACCAATGGGTTTTGGCTTTTTATCCAATTTGCCAGTCTATGTCTTTTGATTGGGGTATTTAGCCCATTTACATTTAGGGTTAATATTGATTATGTGTGAATTTGATCCTGCCATTTTGTTGCTAGCTGGCTGTTTTGCCTGTTAGTTGATGCAGTTTCTTCATTGTGTTGATGCTTTTTACCATTTGGTATGTTTTTGGAGTGGCTGGTACTGGTTGTTCCTTTCTGTGTTTAGTGCTTCTTTCAGGAGCTCTTGTGAAGCAGGCCTGGTGGTGATGAAATCTCTGAGTAATTGCTTGTTCATAAAGGATTTTATTTTTCCTTCACTTATGAATCTTAGTTTGTCTGGATATGAAATTCTGGGTTTAAAGTTCTTTAAGGATATTGAATACTGGCTCCCACCCTCTTCTGGCTTGTAGGGTTTCTGCTGAGAGATCTGCTGTGAGTTTGATGGGCTTTCCTTTGTGGGTAACCTGACCTTTCTCTCTGGCTGCCCTTAGCATTTTCCCTTTCATTTCAACCCTGGTGAATTTGACGATTATGTGCCTTGGGGTTGCTCTTCTTGAGGAATATATTTGTGGTGTTCTCTGTATTTTCTGGACTTGAATATTGGCCTGCCTTGCTAGGTTGGGGAAGTTTTCCTGGTAATATCCTAAAGAGTATTTTCCAGCTTGGATTCATTCTCTCCATCACATTCAGGGACACCTGTCAAACGTAGATTAGGTCTTTTCACATAGTCCCGTATTTCTTGGAGACTTTGTTCATTCCTTTTTACCCTTTTTTCTCTACTCATGCCTTCTCGGTTTTTTTCATTGAGTTGATCTTCCACCTCTGATGTCCTTCTGCTTGGTCTTTTCAGCTGTTGAAACTTGTGTATGCTTCGTGAAGTTCTCGTGTTGTGTTTTTCAGCTCCATCAATTCACTTATATTCCTCTCTACGCTGTTTATTCTCGTTAGCATTTTATCACATGTTTTTTCAAGGTTCTTAGTTTCTTTGTATTGGGTTAGAACATGTTCTTTTAGCTCAGAGAAGTTACTTATTACCCACCTTCTGAAGCCTTTTTCTGTCAATTCATCACACTCATTCTCCATCCAGCCTTGTTCCCTTGCTAGTGAGGAGTTCTGATCCCTTGTAGGAAGACAGTCATTCTGGTTTTGGGTGTTTTCATTCTTTTTGGGCTGGTTTCTTCCCATCTTTGTGGATTTATCCACCCGTCGTCTTTGTGGTTGCTGACTTTCAGATTGGGTCTCTGAGTGGACATCCAGTTTGTTGATGATGAAGTTATTTTTTTCTGTTCTTAGTTTTCATTCTAATATTCAGGCCCCTCTGCTGTAGGACTGCTGAGGTCCACTCCAGGCCCTGCTTGCCTGAATATCACCTAATCAGCCATCTTGGATCTGTCTCCTCAGTATGTTGTTTTTTTAATGTTAAGATTCACTTTATACAATCTTTAGTCATATCAATTTTCTCACACCAAAGAATTTGTATCAGGACTCTGATTTCTCATGAATTAAAGTAGTAGATATGAATTAAAAATTTAACATTTCTTTAAAGACTGAAAAGATGCTTCTGAGAAAGCACATTTGAGGCATATATGACAAGAATTTTAAATATGCCGTATATTTTACTTTTCTTGGAAAATGCATCTTTTAAATTACTTGAACATAGATTTTATAGGCAAACTAAAAGAAAGACTTGTCTAAAGTTCCTTTTACCTCAGTTGAACATTACTACATATCTGATTTCAATAACTAATGGGATAGTTCTTGCTCTGCCTAGCAGAATTATACTTCTGGATATTGATATTCTAAGATTTTTCACTTCCAAATCTGAAGGATGATCTAGAATTATTAATATGCAATTGATTTCTTAGACCCAGGTGGTATAATAACTGCAATTAGCTCAATTGAATGAATTCATGAGGTTGTCTTTATGATGTGAGCTTTATTGAAAGTTGTACTGGTCTTGGGCTTGTTTGCCCTCAAATCCCTTTTGTACCCTTCTGCTTTCTTCTGTACTAAGGAGGGCTAACCCCAGCTGCCTTTCCCAGGCTCCAATGATGGCTGACTTCTACTGAGTTTGGAGAACTCAATAGGAAACACTGGAAACACTAAATCTCCCAAGATTCAAGAAAAGGAGAAGCCAGCGCATTTCTTCCCTTCTTACTTTATCTCTAGTGTGTTGCTGACAAAAGCTGTTTCTTTTGTGGTTCCAATTCCCACTGGACAGGCATGCTGTAATTCCAGCATCCACTGTGCAACCCTAGCCCTGGGTTCTTGTAGCAGTAGCCTAGATTTGCCAGCTACTTCTGGGCATTACTAAAGTCTGGTTGTCTCACTCTCTTCTTGATGACTTCTCATATCTTTTATCCTCTGTATAAGTGACTTTTGACATTATTTTCCTCTGTTTTAAATAGCTGGTGTGGTTTCTGTTTTTTTAGTTTGTACTCGTAACTTAACAGTCCCCAGACTTCTTGGCACCAGGGACCAGTTTCATGGAAGACAGTTTTCCCATGGACTGGAGGGTGGGGATGGGATGATTTTGGGATAAAACTGTTCTATCTCACATCATTAGATTCTCATAAGGAGCATGCAGCCAAGATCCCTCCCATGCGCAGTTCTCAACAGGGTTCCCACTCCTGTGAGAATCTAATACCACTGCTGATCTGACAGGAGGCGGAGCTTAGGTGGTAATGCTTGCTGGCTGCTCACCTCCTGCTGTGCAGCCAAGTTCCTAACAGGCCACGGACCAGTACCTGTCCATGGCCTGGGGTCTGGGGACCCCTCATCGTACTGAAATAAAGAGCACCTTTCACTTTAGAGCGTTGGTCGGGTAAGACCTCTGCCTTTATCAGGAAGCCAGTCACTGCAGTAACTGGAGCCTGAGATGAAAGGAGCCGGTTGTTTGGAAGCCAAGGTGCTTGGAAGCCCTGAAGTAATGAAAAACAAAACTGAGTCCAGGAAGTGATAAATAAGAACATTTCTTCTTCCTCACCGCAAAGGTGTAACTTAAGCATTTGCATTCTCGCACTGTCTGCCTTTCCTTGTTTTAAGTGAGTTGAAGTGTAGCAACTGTTTTAAGTGCTCTAGGTGGAACATTGGACACTGTAACTTACAGCAGTTATTCTGTGGCAGTCAGCTCTGGATGGCCTTATTTCTCTAATAAAATTTGCATTTAAGGCACTAAGAAGGCTTGTGCTAAATTATTTTGAATCATCTTTGTACATTGGAAATAACATTTATGGTATCTTCTAAATCCTGTAAGTCCCTAATTTTATTTGGTACTTTCATTAGGATTTTTGATTTCAGAAGCTGGAAAACATTAGTTACATAATTAAACAAAGGGCAGGTATACTTTCTAAAATGTATTCTCCACATTTCAGTCACATTGGCTGAAACAGTGGGCAAACGGTAAACAACTATTTTAAATCTGTAGCCACATTTTCATAAACCAGCATTTTAAACTTAAATTGCACAGACTCCTATCTTTGTTTATTTTTTTACATATAACATAAGGATGCAAAAATCTGGAATGAACCATGATTAAGCATTTTTTTTTCCTCTCTTTTTACAAGTATTTCCAATAAGGAAAGACAAAAATGGAATATACTCCAGAATTGGACACAGATGTTTAATGGACGTGTAATCCTTTATAGCAGTGTGTAGGCATCATATATTGCAGAGATGTACATCTGTTTTCTTCTGCTGTGGTCCACTAACTGTTCCATGGCTTAATCTAAATATGAGTTTTGTCTGCACCTGTTCATGGATTTTTGTCTTTATTTTGAAGGATTTTTCTGCATAACTATAGTCCTCATATATTTTTTTATCAGATGGAATTTCTGTTTGACAAAATTGTTTCTGTTAAATGTAAACAGTTTAATCCCTGGAAGACGTTAATACGTATGTCTTTATGTATGTGTCCTCATTCTTTCCATTTTAGTCTACCAATAGAAGTTCTTGTTTTAAGAGCTGTTCTGTATGGCTTCTTATTCTGACTGCTTAATAAAACTGTTCAAAATAACCATCCCTAATTCCGACCCAGTAAGCAAAATTGACTCATTTGGTGTTGCTGTATTTCCTCTATGTTTTCAGCATGACTTTGCAAGGACATAGACTAAATCCATGAGGCTTAGCATTAGTAAATGATGACAGAATGTGAATTTTAAGGGAATGTTCCAAGACAGAAATTTGCCGGCCACAGACATTTATAATTTTATGTACAGCACATGAAGGCACAGAGGTAGTATATGACAGGGTTAAGAATGTTGCTCCAAAGGCAAACGACCTCCATTCTTGGGCATGTTACCTCTCTGTGCCTCAATTTCCTTCTGTATAAAATGAAAATAATAGCATTACCTACTTCATAAGATTTTTGTGAGGATTAAATGAGTTAATACAGTAAATTTCTTAGAACAGTTTCTGACACATAAGATTTCAATAATTAGCTATTCAGTTTTGAAAGTTATACAAATTTTTAAGTACTCTGTAACTCACAAGTGAGCTACTACACTAGCTAATTCAATAAGTAACAGTTGAAAATAATCATTTACATGAAGTAAAGAAGATTAATTGTTGGAGGAAGAACATTCTCAGGGCTTCTCCCTGCTTACAGCCCTTTGTAAAAGCAGAAGACTTTCTCTTTCTGTGACTAGCATTTACTAATTAACTGTCCATGGTTGGTGTGCGGAAGTATGAAAATTAGCTGATGAATGTGAGTTATTGGGATTTGGGGTATTGTTGGTATTTTTCTTAACATTATCATAATTCTCAGTTTGCTGCCTTGTAAACAGTTTTTAGGCAACGCTGACAGTGCCTAATAATCTTAGATGAAATATAAAATTTCCATTTTACAGTACTATTTTCGAGTACTATAGTATTAAACAGGTAGATATAGTACTTGAACAATGAAAGAAAAGTTGTGGTTTGTATTTTTTCATAGTTATGCTAACATCTGAATCAAGAATAAAATGAAAGCAAAGAGAATAGAAATCTACAGAATAGGTCCCTTGTGTATAATTATTTCAGTCTTACAATCTTTTGTTCTTAGCTATGCTCTTAACCACTTCCTAGCCTTTCTTTTCATTAGTCTTCAGTACGTTATAAAGTATTGTAATTATGAAGATGAAAAGGTTAAGTGATTCAGGAACATGAATCAACTGCCCTTACAAAAATTTTTCAGGTAAGCCCTCAGAGAACACAAAATATTGGTTAATTTTGATTTTAAACTCTAAAATTGTGTAACAATTTATGAATATTTTGTCAGTAATACCGTTTACTTCTACCTGGAAGTAAAAGAAAACCCTTCAAATTTACAGCTTGTATTTGTAGGGTACATAAGCATTTATTATAAATACAGATTGTCTTCTGTAAACTGTATATGGTGTATATAAGTCACATTTTTTTAATCCATTCAACTCTTTTTGTTTGGTTGGTTTTTTGTTCATTTGTTTATAGATGGAGTCTCGCTCTGTTGCCCAGGCTAGAGTGCAGTGCCACGATCTCAGCTTGCTGCAACCTCCGCCTCCCAGGTTCAAGTGATTCTCCTTCCTCAGCCTCCCAAGTAGCTGGGATTATAGGCGTGTGCCACCATGCCCAGCTGATTTTTGTATTTTTGGTAGAGCTGGGGTTTCACCTTGCTGACCAGGCTGGTCTCTAACTCCTGACCTCATCATCCACCCTCTTCAGCCTCCCAAAGTGCTCCGATTACAGGTGTGAGCCACCTCGCCGGGCTGCATTCAAGTCTTAATAGACAGGTTGATTCTGTATCTTGGCTATAGTGAATAGTGCTGTTTTTATAAACATGGGAGTGCAGATACCTCTTTGACATACTGATATCCTTTCCTTTGGATGTGTATACCTAGCAGTGTGATTGCTGGATCATATAATAGTTCTATTTTTAGTTTTTTGAGGGACCTCTATATTCTTTTTTATAATGGCTGTACTAATTTATATTCTCAACAGTGTATAAAAATTCCCCTTTCTGTGCATCCTTGCATCCTTATTTCGTCTTTTTGTTAATAGCCATTCTAACTGGCATGAAATAATATCACATTATAATTTCAATTTTCATTTCCCTCCTGATTAGTAATGTTGAGCATTTTAAAATATACCTGTTGGCCCTTTATATGTCTTCTTTTGAGAGATGTCTGTTCAGTTTATTTCCCCATTTTTGATCAGATTATTTGGATTTTTGCTGTTCTTTATAAATCTCTTGCTGGATAAATAATTTGCAAATATTTTCTCCCACTCTGCAGATGGTCTCTTTACTCCACTGTTTCCTTTGCTGTACAGAAACTTTATTTAATTTTTTAGTTTTTTTTTTTTTTTAACTTTTATATCTAGGAGTACATGTACAGGTTTGTTATTTATGTAAACTTGTGTCATGGGAGTTTGTTGTACAAATTATTTCATCACCTCGGTACTAAGCCTAGTACCCATAGTTTCATTTTGTTTTTTTCACTCCTCTCCTTCCTCCCAGCTTCTACCCTTAAGTAGGCCCAGTGACTGTTCTCTTCTTTGTATTCATGAATTCTCATCATTTAGCTCCCACTTACAAGTGACAGCATGCAGTATTTGGTTTTCTGTTCCTGCATTAGTTTGCTAAAGATAATGGCCTCCAGCTCCATCCATGTTCCCACAAAAGATATGATCTTGTTTTTTTTTTTTTTTTTTTTTTTTTTAATGGCTGCATAGCATGCCATGGCCTATCTGTGCCACATTTTCTTTATCCACTCTGTCACCGATGGGCATTTAGGTTGATTCCAATTCCATGTCTTTGCTATTTTGAGTACTGCTGCAATGAACATTCATGTGCATCTTGCTCTTTATGGTAGAATGATTTTTATTCCTCTGGGTATATATCCAGTAATGGAATTGTTGGGTCAAATGGTAGTTCTTTTTTGTTTTGTTTGTTTTTGTTTTGTTTTGGGGTAGAGTCTCACACTGTCTCCCCGGCTGGAGTGCGATCTTGGTTCACTATAGCCTCCGCCTCCCAGATTCAAGTGATTCTCCTGTTTCAACCTCCCAAGTAGCTGGGATTACAGGCCACCATGCCTGGCTAATTTTTTTGTAGTTTTAGTAGAGACGGGGTTTCTCCATGTTGGTCAAGCTGATCTTGAACTCCCGTTGTCAGGTGATCCACCTGCCTCGGCCTCCCAAAGTGCTGAGATTACAGGTGTGAGCCACCACACCTGGCCTGCTTTCTTGATTTCTTTATTTATTACTTTCCCTGGGCGTAGATATGCTACTGATTGTTGTATGTTGATTTTGTGTCATGCATCTTTACTGAATTCGTTTGTCTGTTCTAAGAGGTTTTCAGATTTTGTGTATAAGATCATGTTGTCTTCAAATAGGAGCCATTTGACTCCCTTCTTTCCAACTAGTACTATGTTGAAAAGTGGTGAAAGTGGACATCTCTGTCTTAGTCCATATCTTAGAGGAAATGATTTGAGCTCGTCCCCATTCAGTATGTTGTTGGTTGTGGGTTTGTTATTGGTGGCCTTTATTGTGTTGAGGTACGTTCCTTCTGTGCGTAATTTGTTGAGAATATTTATCATGAAGGGATGTTGAATTTCATCAGATGCTTTTTGTGTGTCTTTTTTTGAGATGATCATACGGTTTTTGTCCTTCATTTTTTTGAAGTATCATGTTTATTGATTTGTGTACATTTTGTCATCCTTGCATCTCTGGGATAAATCCCACTTGATCATGGCAAGTGATCTGATGTGCTGCTGGATTTGGTTCGCTAGTATTTTGTTAAGGAGTTTTATATCTGTGTTCATCTGGGATATTGGCCTGCAGTTTCTTTTTTGTAGTGTCTTTGACTGATTTTGTTATCTGTGTAATGCTAACCTCCTAGAGTGAGTTTGGAAGAAATCCCCCCTCTTGATTTTCTGGAAGAGTTTGAGAGTAATCAGTATTAGTTCTTTTAAATGTTTGGTACAATTTAGCAGTAGAGGCATTTAACACCAACTTTACTACTAAGCAATAGATTTGTAAATGCAGCTTAAAATTTGTTTACATTTTCTTTTCTTTTAGAATGTATCTCACAAGAAATGCACAGTCAAAATACTGTTGTTGTTTTTTAAGTCACTTGTAGTGGCTATTTTCTCCTTTTATGTTACTAACTTGACATACAACCAGATTTCAGTGTTTTCTTCTTTTCAGTTTTGGGGAGGATTGCTTCTTTTTCCCTTTTTTAGTTTAATTTTGTGTTTTAGTTATGCAAAAAAATTACCAAGTTTTTAGTAATTTTTATGTACATTTTAAGATAACAGGAGATTATGTTTTTTCTTCTGTCATCTTCCTTTGTGGATAGATGACCATTTTCTTTTATTCTTTGGGGTTATTTTGAATATATTAGATATGTACATATTCACCCTTATGCCAGAGTTAGCATATTCTAGATATTGTTCTATACTTTGCTTTTATTCAGTTAGAAATTCTATCTTGGAAATAATTTCATCATTCTATAGAGATATTTCTCCTTCCTTTTTATGGCTGTACACACATGTGCACCAACTTTCTTAGACACGTATTTGATTGATTCTGCACACACCCCCAACCTGGACTATTATTCAAGTATATTGCAAATATAAGTTTTTGTATTCTCATTTAGAATAAATTGTATCCATAATTACATTCTACATAATTAATGCTCATTTGAATTTTATTTTGCTATTACAAATATTGTATTGAATATTCTTCTACATGTATAATGTCATTTTATATTGCTAGAGGTAGGATTGATGGATCAAAGGGTTAATGAGGGCTGGGCATGTTGGCTTCTACCTGTAATCCCAGCACTTTGGGAGGCCAAGGCAGGAAGATTGCTTGAGGCCAGCTTTGGAGGGATGGAGAAAGGGAAGGAGAGGGCAACATTACTGGTTATTGCCAAATTCTTCTTGTACCATTTGACTTTCTTACCAACAATGGAATGAGAATACCTGTTTTTCCACAGTGTTACCAAAGAGTGTGTTGAAGAGTTATTTTTAGATTATTGACTTCAGGTTTTTTCCTGCCCCCCTGGCTTTGTAAATCAGGGTTGTATGTTTGGGGTCTGTCTTATGCTTATTGGAGATAGGGTGGAGTTAGAGAGGTAGTATGTGTTTGACTACTCAGCACCAAGGTTCTAAACTGAATTGGAGCAGTGGGCAACAGCAGATGAGATTGTAAGTTCACCTTTGCTCTGTAGATATGTTTGTCCAGCTCTGTTATTTATGGCAGTTTCTTCTTCAAGTCCTCACTCTGGTTAAACTATGGGCTTTGTCTCCTGTTTCCATGTTTGTTCACTAGGTTTAGCAAATGCTGTCAAGGTGAAAGCCAGCTTACTGATGCATCTAATAAGATGTTCTTTTTTTCCTCCTAGCATTTTGTTGTATTCAGAGTGTCAGTAGAACCTAAAATGTATTGTTGCTGGAAACAGAATGAGGTCTTGTTCTTTTTATACTGAGTCATACTGTCAGTAACTATTTCCTATAGCTTCAAAAGTCTACATATGTATTCTAGAATCACTGTGTCTTAGTCTATTTGTGCTGCTATAACAAAATACCTGAAACTAGGTAAACAAAAGAAATTTATTTCTGAGAGTTCTAGAGGTTGCAAGTTCAACATCGGAGTTCAGCAGGTTAAATGTGTAGTGAGAGCCAGATCTTGCTTCCAAGATGGTGCCTTGTTGCTGTATCCTCATACGGCAGGAGGAATAGAAGGCAATGATCCCACTTTGTCAAGTTCTTTTTTAAGGGCCCCAATCCTTTCCAAGCCCTCATGACTTAATCACCTCTTGAAGACCCCCACCTTTAAATACTATTACATTGGTAATTAAGTTTTAGCATATTTGGGGAACACACTCAGACCATAGCACACACTGTTACTATGTAATACTATAATTCTCTTTAATAGAAGTGCTTGGGGCCAGGCATGGTGGCTCACACCTGTAATCCCAGCACTTTGGGGGGCTGAGGTGGGTGGATCATTTGAGGTCAGGAGTATGAGACTAGCCTAGCCAACATGGTAAAACTCCATCTCCACTAAAAATGCAAAAATTAGCCTGGCATGGTGGCGTGTGCCTATAATCCCAGTGTAAGAGGATGGCTTGAACCTGGGAGGCGGATGTTGCAGAGAGCCAAGACCACGCCACTGTACTGCAGCCTAAGTGACCTAGGTGACAGAGGGAGACTGTCTAAAAAAAGGGAGGAGGTACTTGGTAATACTGTAGTTTTTCTTTTCTTTTTTGAGAAAGAGGGTCTTGCTCTGTTGCTCAGGCCTGGGTGCAGTGGCACAATCATGGCTCACTCAGCCTTGACTTCCTGGGCTCAAGCTGTCCTCCTGCCTCAGCCTCTGGAGTAGTTGGGACTATGGGCGTGTGCCACTACGCCCAGCTAATTTTTAATTTTTTTTTTTGTAAAGACGGGGTCTCCCTTTCTTGCTCAGGGTGATCTCAAATTCCTGGTTCAAGGGATCCTCCCTCTTGAGCCTCCCCAGTGTGGAGATAACAGGTATGAGCCACCATGACTGACCAACATTAATTAGTTTTAAGAATAGAATACCCAGTTATTATTAATGAATTTTTTCACCCGCCATGGTGGATTGGCAGTATTGTTTTAGAAACTGTTTTTTTGCATCTGGAATAAGACCCACACATACCTTTGGGAAGATTTTTGAAGATTCACTTTTTCTTTTGATAAACTTGATTATTGAACAGTTTTCTGCAGTTTGTGGAAAAGGACCAATTTGACTGCCAGTCTTTTGTTGATTAAGTGAGGGTGCCATCTAGTGGGAGAAAAACTTAAACTAACACAAGTTTTTTAAACTTTAGAACATGCAGAGGAAATTATTTCTTGTGCTAAGTTATGTTCTTCAGAAGTCCACAAGACTTTATAAAGTGGGACTGTATGTTGGAAGGTGAGAGAAATGAAAGTAATCTTGCAGAACTATGGCAAGCATATTATAGGGACCTAGTAAGTGGCAGTTATCACCATGATTCTTATTCTTGCATGAAAGGTAGTGATCAAGTTAAGTTAAATAGCTTTCTGTTACTAATTTCTAATTTAATTTGGTTGTGATAAGAGAACATGCTCTATATGCTGTCATTCCTTTAAATTTGTTTAGACTTGCTTTATGGCCCAGCATATGGTCTCTCTCATTGAATGTTACACATTGATTTAGAATGAAGTACTCTGTTATTGTTGGAGTGTTACGTAATTGCCATTTGAGTCAAGTTGGTTGATTGTATTGTTCAAGTCTTTTAAATCTTTATTTATTTTGTCTACTAATTCTGTTAATTACTGAAAGAAGAAGAACGAAATTTCTGCCCAGGGTTCAGGATTGTCTGTTTCTCTTTTCAATTATATCAGGTTTTGCTTCAGGTATTTATGTGTGGTTATTAGGTGCATACACATTAGATTATTATGTGTTATTCGTAGTTTGGTGTCTTTATCATTATTAATGTTCTTTGTCCCTGATAATATTTTTGATTCTTTAGTCATCTTTGGTTGGTATTAATAATTAACTGTAATTTTCTTATGGTTAATGTTTAAATGTTATGGGTTTTCCCACCCTTTTCCTTTAAACATAAAAACATAGATAGGTTAAAAGTGGATTTCTTCCATATAGCACTTTATTATTGATTTTTCCTTTTTTAAACCTCTCTGACAATCTTTTCCTATAATATTGTTTCTTTTTAAAAATCAGCCTCACTTTTTCTTTCCAAAATAAAGCATTAAAAACTATTGTCTTTTTAGCTTGTGATTATTAGCCTTTTTGTTTTTCTTTTTTAAAATTTTATGAACAAATAATATATAACCATGAGTCAAAATTCACTAGATATGAAAGCGTTTATATTGAAGAGTTAGTCTCCTTCCCTTCCTATACCCCTGCTATTATATTCCATCCAGAGGCAATCAATTCTCTAATTGTGTACTGTTCCACACATGTTATAACCATTTATAAGCAGATATGAATCTGTTCTTTTTGCTTTCATCCATATTATTGTATATTATATACGCTAGTCATATAAATCTTCCTTGTATAACCTTTTTAGTTATGAAATGTAACATATACAGAAAATTACACAAACTTACAGGTACAGTATAACAAAAATAGTTATATAATGAACATCTGTGTGATTATCAGCCATATGAAAATATAGAAAGTAGACATCCAAATATCATTTCTCAGTTACAGCTCCTACTCCAGAGGTAACCACTCTCCTGACCTTTATGATAGTCATTTCCTTGCCTTTCTTTTTGCTGTTACCACTTATACTTACATTCCTAAACAGTGTAGTTTATGTTTACCAGTTTTTGAAATTTATATAACTAGAGCAAAATATATATTTTTGTTTTAAAATGTGGTTTTTTGCTTTCTTCACTGAGTCATGTTGATAACATTCTTTTACATTGCTTATAATGATAATTTGTTTTCATTTCTATAGATGCCTTTGTATGAATGTACCACAAGAAAACACATCTTAGGGAAGTGGTTTTTTAATTTTACTATTGGTGGGCACTGGATCCTTTCCAATTTTTTGTCATACAAATAATAGTACTATAGTATACTTGTACATGTGTGCTGTTATACTTAAGCACTCATGTCTAGGTATACAATTTGGATTAGAGTTGCTAGATCACAGGATGTGCTGCTCTTACACGTTATTAGATGATGCTGAAGCACTGTACTTTTCCAAAATACTGTAGTAAAATTTTATTTCATGTCTCCATGGACTTCTCAAACCTGGGTATTGTGTGACTGCTAATCTGGTAGTCATGTAGTAGTCTCCCATTGTGTTTGAATTACTAATGAAGTAATATATTTTTTGTTTTATGAAGTAATTGTATATAATTATTTTGCCCATTTTTCTTTTGGGTTGTGTACTCTCTTTTAACAATTAGTATTCTTCATTGGAGACATAAAATGTACAAATGTGTATACGTGTGTAGCTGGTCAATATCTTTTCAGACTCTGTGACTTAATTGTTTTTATGAGCAGAGGTTCTGGATTTTAACATAGTCAAATGTATTGGTCTTTATAATCAGTACTTTTTTCCTGCAGGAACATGAGAATATTTTCTATAAACTCTGTACCTTTCCCTTTAATATTTAGGTCTTTATTCCACTCATACATTGTGAGAATAAAAACTGTCACAGTCTTGTGGGGCAGTTTGATGATACATATCAAAATTTTGAATGTGCATATCCTTTAATCCAAGAATTATACATTGAGAAATTTATCTTGGCAAAATACCTTACCATTGTACAAAGATGTCTGTGTGTATATACAGATGCCAACACAACATTTTCCTACCTATTTTATGGCATGTAAGTGCAAAGGGTAAAGGTATCCCTGTTGAGTGATATCATCAGCCGCCAGTATTTTGCCAGGTGCATTAACAGTATAATGTAATCTTTATCAGTCACTGTGGAGCTGTAAGGAAAGCATCTTGCCAAAAATGATTTTATATAATTACTTTGAAAACTCTCATGTAATTTCATTATCACATTTATGACAAATTAGGTGGTTAGCGTTAGCATGTTTTAAGATGGAAGGGTCAAGTGATAGGCTGGGGAAATATTGAAAAAACTTTGCAGTTCAATTGTTTAATATCTAAGGCTATTATAACAGTGAAGTAAATAGAGATTACATTGCATTCTGTATGCCGTAACTTTGATACTTTCTTTTTTTCAAGGTGGAGTTTTGCTCTTGTTCCCCAGGCTGGAGTGCAGTGGCCCAATCTCGGCTCACTGTAACCTCTGCCTCCTGGGTTCAAGCGATTCTCCTGCCTCAGCCTCCCGAGTAGCTGATACTACAAGTGTGCACCACCATGCCAAGCTAATTTTTTGTATTTTTAGTAGAGACGGGGTTTTACCATATTGGCCATGCTGGTCTCGAACTTCTGATCTCAGGTGGTCTGCCTACCTTGGCCTACCAAAGTGCTGGGATTACAGGTGTAAGCCACTGCTCCTGGCCAACTTTGGTACTTTTTTTTTTCTTTTTAAGCAGAGAACACAGTAGATTAGGAAAGAATGCTTATTTATTTGTATTTCAGATACCTCTAGAACAGTGGTTTTTCAGTGAGATGGAAGAGGGGACAGTTTCCCACTCCTGGGGATATTTGAGTCGTGAGCAATCACTGGAAACATTTTAGATTGTTAGAATTTGGGACTGTGGATTGGATGGGGATAATGGTGCCGGTGGATAGAGCTCAAGAATGCTGCTAAACATCCATCAACGGACAGGAAAGCCCCTACAAATAAAGTTGTCTGGCCCAAAATGTCATTAGTGCCAATATCGAGAAACTCTGCTTTAGAATGATCATTTCTGTGCATTGATAGTAAGTCGGCTTCACATTATAAAGGCTACCTGACCTGGTATGGGGCATCAAGGAAGATTTTCTTGGAGAGGTGGACATTATGACAGTGTATTTTGTATTTTGTGAAATACAGATTCCATAACAAACCTGCATTTAACTAATTCACCAAATTCGTGAAGTTCTGCGTTCTTTTTATATAACACATTGCTAGGTTCCTGTGGCTCTCTCTGAACACATAAACCCACCTTCAGCATTGCTGCCACTGCTCTGCTTCTCTCAGTTGGCATTGTTTACCAAGAGCTTATTATGTTTGTTTGCCTATTTGTTTATGTAAAATCAGTTTAATAGGAACATAAACTATTGACAAGACTATATAAAGGATACAGCTGGTTTTTTTCCATGCAAACCAAAGTGACTGCTTTGGAAAAATTCAGGAAGGAGAAAACACTAAACAAATGCTGTGGAATGTAGTGAGTAAAATTGTTTTACTCACAAACAGTTGTAAATTGTCTGTAAACAAATTGTTTTACTCACTCCATTCCGCAGCATTTGTTTAGTGTTTTCTCCTTCCTGAGTTTCCTCCTCCTAGTTTGAAGACTAGAAGTAGGAGGGTGGAAATCATGGAATTCCAGGAGGATTCTTCACTTGGCAAGTGCTCATAGATTTGTTTTTCTTCTATTTAAAGTAACCAAACTTGAATATTATCTAAAATCTGGTTTAGGCAGGGAAGATAATGAGGATTCCCATCAGTGGATACATCCTCAAAGAATGCTGGCAAACAAATCTGTTTGTTTTTACTTAAAATGTCTTGTTTCCAGTTAATAACTGACTGCTAGCTCCAGTCACATAAAAAAAATTCTGTCTGCAGTGAATGTTACAGAATTTGAGAATAATATTGGAAAATTTGTTATCAAATACTTACTATGATTCAGAGATACACTACTTGGAAATTACGATTAGATTGTGTAGGCTTCTGTATTTGTTGCAGGTAATCTTTTATCTTTAAATATTCTAGATTATTGATTCTTTGTTAACATCCTTCAGTTTAACTCTTCCATTTTATTTGTAACTCTCCTTTTTTTTAATAGTCAAATTTTGCCTAGAGGTATACCAGTAATTCAGTTATTTGAACTAAAAAGAGTTAGAAAAGCACTTTATACTGAAGGTATCAAAAGTTTCATTTATCACTAACGTATCTAATCCAAGCAGATATCATGAGCAGCCATTTTAAAAATAAGATTCCCACTTCAATGAATGACATTAATATTCTAGTCCCTGATTTAATTCCATATGTTCCTTTTTAGTAATAAAGTATAAGTGCAGTATTTAATTTTTTAAAAGTAAATGTCACTATTGAAAGAAGAATGCCCATGAGTGTCATGGGGGAAAATATCAGGTGTGATCCTCCTTCCAGATGGCACCCCTACAGGTGAGGCAGCAGCCTGTGAAATTACAGTCTGAATTAAACTGCAGATGAGCAGGGCATTTGGACCAAAGCCTTCTGATATCAGTAATAAATGACTTGGTTCAGAACCAAGGACAATTCCTAGGAATTTAAAGGCTGTTGTATCACATAGGGAGCCTATCGTAAAATGAAGTTTAGCAAAGTGGAAAGTTGAGAGAAAGGACAGTGACCATTGGCTATACATATATGAATCTTCATCTGCTAATATTTTTAACTGGGCATTTTATCTCATGAATGTCATATTAGTTCTGTGTGTATTCTAGTATGTGCGTTGATTTTTCCAAACTAATATTTTCACAGTAAATGGTGGCTAAGAGCCAGTTACCAACTGAGATATTACTCTGAAACGATCACAAACCTGTTGTAAATTCTAATCTTGTTTAATATGGTCTATGGAAAATTTTTCATTTTGGGAATGCTTGAATCCTTAACTACAAATGTAGTGTAATAAACCTACTAAATCTTATTTTCAATTAGGCAAATCAATTTAAGAGGCAACATAAAAGAGTGATTCAGAACTTGTGTAGTTAGATCAAGGTTCAAATTCTGTCTATTCACTTCCCGTTTGTGTAACTGTGAACTGTTTCTTTAGATCTCAACTTACTTAACATAAATAAATTGGAATGACAATAAATGGTGCTTTGGGGAAGAATTAAATGAAATAATTCTTATAGAGGCATTACAATAATTTTAACAATTATCACCACTATTGTCAGTTTTAATTTTAGAAAACAAAATATTATTTTAAAATGACATTTTAATTTGTATTACAAAATAACAAAAGGCAAGAAGTTTCATTTTGACAAATGTATTACACACATACAATATTAATAATGTTATTTATTCATTTTAAAGTTATGTATTGAGTTCCTACTATGTACCAGACACATTTTCAGCCCTCAGGAATAATAGCTTCAAACAATATGCTGAAGTCCTTGATCTTGGAGCTTACATTTTAGTAAGGAGACAAAATAAAAGCAAATAAATAGTATTTTAATTCATAAGTGCTATGATGAAATACAAAGCAGGATTAAAAATATGGAGCTAGGTGAAAGAAAAAGAAAGGATATTTTATGTAGCAACATCAGAGAAGTTCTTTGTGATAAGGTAACAGCTGAGCTGAAAGATAGGGTTAGAATACTAGAAAATAATTTGGCAGTGACAAATCAATACTTAAACTTTTTTTGGCCTTTGTATTTAATGTGTACTAACGTGTGAATTTTATTTATTTTAAGTTTTAAAACACAGCAAATAGGGACTTTTTTCCCCCACCAAATCTATTAATAGTTTTACCAGCCAGTCTTTTCCTCATAAGTTAGATGCCTTCCATTTAATAATTCCTTGGCATAAATTATAATTCACTATAAGCAACAGTTGAATGCCTATTTATAATAAGCATTTATTTGCGTAATCCGAGTTTGACATACTACTGAAGTACTCTATCCAGAAAAACAAGTTTCCACCAAATCCTTAATTTTCCTAAAGTAACACATTAATAAACAAGCTTTGTTCCTAAGCCTCTGTTTCATAGGCAGTTATTTTCGTATCAATGAGTTAGTAGGTTGGGAAGAATAGGTCAACACCAATGTAGAGTTACTAGCAATTCAGTTCAGTTCCTTTATTCAAGCATGAGAGCTATATTTTCTATACATTAAAATTGCTGTTAATCTCTTGGGAAGATGATCTGATCAGCGTTTGCAGATCTTTGTTGTTCTAGAGAAACCTTTAAAATATTTTTGTTGATGTGGTTAAAGAATATTATATTTACCCCACTGGGCATTTATCTGTGCACAGAACAAATGAGTGGATGGGAACAGTTTTGGTACCTATGTAACAATCTTCCGTGTTCTTCACATGTACCCCCAAACCTAAAATGCAATAAAAAGTATATATATTAGTTAAAAAAAAAAAAGAATGCTAAAGTAAAGGTAAAATTCATGTTGGTTCACCTTAGGCAATAAGGTATTCTGTGTGCTGAGCACTTGACTTTTCCTGCTGCTTTGAGCAGCTGGGGGGTTGGACCCTAGAGGGAGACTGACTGACTGAAACTGGTAGGGATTTCTCAGTCATGATTATTTGTCATTTGTATAATAAACTGTGAAGTGTAGTATTAGAATGTAGTATATTTTTTAAAAAAATGTAGTATATTTGTGACACCAATAGTGGCAAATTCTTTTTTCATTTGTACTGTATTATTATCCTTTCTTGGTATAGGATTAATTGTCATACTCTAAAATCAGTAGTATACCAGGATCGTATTTCATGAATTGTATTTCCATAAACACTAGTTCTGCAAGGTGTTGATAGATGTTAAATAGGAAAAAAGTCAGTAGTCAGAAAGTAGGTAATACTTAAAATATGTTCAGCAGTTCTCTTCACCATAACAACTACTCAGAACTTTTTGTGTGCTCATGTGCATTATGAATCTCTGATGGCAGATATGGCAGCTGGTGTTTCTTAAACCTTTTTGGCTAAGGATCCCTCCCCTTTCTTTTTTTTTTTTTTTTTTTTTTTTTTCTTTAATATACCAAAAAGAAAGTCACTAGACAGGAAATTGTTTGGGAAATAGTTTTCTAGACTAGAGTTTCTCAACCTTAGCACTATTGACATTTTGGACCAGGTTGTACTTTTTTGTGAGAGGCTGTCCTGTGCATTGTAGTATGTTTACCAACATACCTTGGCTCTACCCAGTAGATGCCAGTAGCATCTGTTCACCTCCCACCCTCAGCTGTGACAATCAAAAATGACTCAGACATTGCCACATGTTCCCCAGCGGGGCAAAATCAAGTGGAGAACCACTGCTTGAGATGGATATTTCCTCATTCTGGGGAGATATAGGGCTTGTTAATAATTTGTATCTGAATTTTCTTTAATGAGGAAGAAACAGTAGTCTGGAAAGTAAAATCATAGATAAAGAAGATTCAGTATATTTTACCACAATAAATGTTCTGGGTTCACTTTATAAGCTGGCCTGATTTTCTAATGACTTTTACCGTAAAAATACAGTTTCAGATTTTGCAGATTATTAAATATATGGCAGAAGCAAAAATTATTTTGTAATTAATAGAGTAGTCCCTGGGTGGCTAGGGGAGGCCTAGCAGGAGAGTGAGGGACTGGGGAAGGGATAGCATTAGGAGAAATGCCTAATGTGGATGACAAGATGATGGATGTAGCAAACCACCATGGCACATGTATACATATGTAACAAACCTTCATGTTCTGCACATGTACCCCAGAACTTAAAGTATACTACTACTACTAACAACAAAGAGTAGCACCGACGTTTAAATTGACCTACTTATGAGGATGTTGCACCTTTCTAAACTTTTTTTCTTTTCCCCTTTTATGCAGGGCTACTTTCTTCTGTTTGAGTCTATGTTAGATTCTGTCCTTTACGCAAAGAACAAATACTTGGCAAAAGGAGGCTCAGGTGAGTATCAAATTCAGGTTTTAATAATCTTATTTTAGTCTAGCAGAACCAAATGAACCTTTGGATTTCAAATAAACTATGCATGGCTGAGAAAGTTCCCAATAGAGATGAAAGATGTTTCCATTACAAGAAGCTTTAAGACATTTGTTTACTATGTTGTTGAAAGAATATAAGATATGCAGGACTCCAAGATAGTGGTATTCTCAAGAATGCTTTTTGTAAAAAGCTCCCTTTAATAAACCTAGGCAAAACCATTCAGGACATAGACATAGGCAAGTACTTCATGACTAAAACACCAAAAGCATTGGCAACAAAAGCCAAAATAGATAAAAGGGATCTAATTAACCTCCAGAGCTTCTGTACAGCAAAAGAAACATTCATTAGAGTGAACCAGCAACCAACAGAATGGGAAAAATGTTTGCAATCTACCCGTCGAACAAAGGGCTAATACCCAGAATCTACAAAGAACTAAAACAGATTTACAGGAAAAAAAAAAAAAACCCATTCAAAAGTAGGCAAAGGATATGAACAGACACTTTACAAAAGAAGACATATATGAGGCCAACAAACATGAAAAAATGCTCATCATCACTAGTCATTAGAGAAATGCAAATCAAAACCACATTGAGATACCATCTCATGCCAGTTAAAATGGCGGTCGTTAAAAAATCTGGAGACAACAGATGCTGGAGAGGATGTGGAGAAATAGAAACACTTTTACACTGTTGGTGGGAGTGTAAATTAGTTCAACCATTGTGGAAGACAGTGTGGCAATTACTCAAGGATCTAGAAATAGAAATTCCATTTGACCCAGCAATTCCGTTACTACCCAAAGGATCATAAATCATTCTATTATCAAGACACATGCACACGAATGTTCATTGTGGCACTGTTTACAATAGCAAAGAGCTGGAACCAACCCAAATGCCCATCGATGATAGACTGGACAAGGAAAATGTGGCACATATACACCATGGAATACTATGCAGCCATAAAAAACTGAGTTCATGTCCTTTGTAGGGACATGGATGAACCTGGAAACCATCATTCTCAGCAAACTGACACAAGAACAGAAAATCAAACACCACATGTTCTCACTCACAGGCAGGTGTTGAACAATGCGAACACATGGACACAGGGAGGGGAGCATCACACACTGAGGTCTGTTGCCGGGAGCTGGGGGAAGGACAGCGCAGGGTGGGGAGGTTGGGGAGGGAATAACATGGGGAGAAATGCCAGATACAGATGATGGGGGGGATGGAGGCAGCAAACCACCTTCCCATGTATGTACCTATGCAAGAGTCCTGCATGATCTGCACATGTACCCCAGAACCTAAAGTACAATTTAAAAAAATAAATAAATATCTAAAGACTAGGGTTTGGAAGTTTTTAGATACCCAAATTCAAATCTAACAAACCCGTTTTTATTTTTAATCCTCATGTCATTTTTTTCCCTTTTTTGCCAATGGCATGTTTCATACTAAATTGGAGATTATTCATGACTTCACTAAATATGTAAAAAACCCGACTTCTCTGTGATTTTGTGAGCATTTAAAGTAGTGACTGGTTTCTAATAAGTTTTAAAAGTGCAACATAACCAATCCTCATATAAATGGATCCTAATAAATTTGGAAGGCTTTCTTTTTATGTTTCTGGAAAACATTTAATCATATTAACTCTGCATACTTAGTGTGAGATTCTGTTTTTACAGACCTTCTGCTGTGAGAAATTGTAGACAGACAAAATAATTGTCTTTCAGGACAGAGATTATGTTTGTTTAGCTTTAACTCTTAAATGAGCTTCACTGCTTCTGGGATGTAGATGGAGCATCATACATGTTTATGGAATTGAATCATTAAAACAGTCACCAAAACTGAATTGAACGGCATCTGTCCTCCTTCACTTACGTCCTTGCATCTTACCTTTCTCAAAGTTTCAACATAGGCGAATGGTTTCCATGATCAGAATACAGTTGGTAAAACTGTCACATGAAAGGGGGAGGCATTTCAAACTATTGATGTAAAGGACATGACCATGGTTATACCTCTTACCATCCGAGTTCTATGAAATTACTTTGGCAGTTCTGGTACAGTTAAAAACAGTAAGGCCAAAACATAAAGAACAGAAAAAATTCTCCAGAAGAGAGTTCTTTTTATAGTAGCATTTAAATGGATTGCCTTTCTTTTTCAAAATGTGCCCATTTTAACACCTTATTTTCTGCAACCATTTCAAGATATGTTCCCAATCTCTGTCAAGAACCTGGATAGAATTTTTAGATACATTTTACCCTGCAACAATTGGCTATAACTTCCTATGATTGCAACGGCTTTGTTTTTTTAATGACTACTACAGGTTGAATATCTCGTATCCAGAATGGTTGGGACCCTCAGTGTTGCAGATTTTGTGTTTTGGGGATTTTGAAGTACAGTCTTTGCATTATACTTACTGGTTGAGCATCCTTATCTGAAAATTTGAAATCTGAAACGCTCCAGTAAGCGTTTCCTTTGGGTTCACGTCAGTGCTCAAATTCAGATTTCAGATTTTCATATTAGGGATACACAAATTGTAACATTTAATGACTTAAAAACAATGTTATCCATCATTTGTTGACTGTCTACTACTGCCAAACAGTGTACCTTCATTCATGTTATTAGACATAATCCTCACAATAGCCCTTTGAGATTTTAGAGAAAGTCTTCTAAAAGTGTCCCGGATGACACATATTAAATGGCAAACCTTGATTTTTTTTTAATTCAGATCTGCCTGCCTCCAATATTCATGTTCTTTTTATTAAGCCTTGTTTCCCTTCTAAAATGTTTTATATCGTATATTATAATATATAATATATATCATAATATATATATTATATATATCATAATATAATATATATTGTATATCATAATATATATATTGTATATATCATAATATATATATATATATATTTATTTATTTTATTTTTTTTATTTTTTTTTTTTGAGACGGAGTCTTGCTCTGTCACCAGGCTGGAGTGCAGTGGCGTGATCTCGGCTAACTGAAACCTCTGCTTCCTGGATTCAAGTGATTCTCCTGCCTCAGCCTCCCCAGTAGCTGGGACTACAGGCATGTGCCACCACGCCCAGCTAACTTTGTATTTTTTAGTAGATTCAGGGTTTCACCATGTTGGCCAGGATGGTCTCTATCTCTTGATCTCATGATCCACCTCGACCTCCCAAAGTGATGGAATTGCAAGCGTGAGCCACCACACCTGGCCAAACTGTGTTTTTTAAATGTGATTATTGCCTTGAAGTTCTAGGGAAGATCCAAGTAACTGTTTCCAGACCTGCCGGAATTTATCTTACTAAGGAACTAACAGCAACTTGATACATTTAAATTGAATTCTCTGTGAAATTCATTAGGAACCTACAGCAATGTGAACAATGGCAGAGCTATTTCTTATCGTCAGAGGAATAAAGTGGAAGCTCATATATCTAACTCTTTCTATACTTTTACATGGCTAATATTCGTGTTAAGATAATACAGAGATGTATTTAAGAGAGGTCAGCATTTAACTCCTTAAGCAGTGCTGTTGAATGTTATTGTTAACAATCAAGAGGAAGAAAGAAAATTCAGAAAAGAGTAATGCAAAGTAGTTTAATCTATTTGTGTATTTGAGTATGTCTTGATGAATATCACCGGTCATTTGTATGTTCATTGTTTTATTGCAAAGCAAAGTTTTTCTTTGTTTTTCTGAAGGAAAGATTTACCAAATAATTAGTAGTATAAAGATTATAGAAAGAATGAACACATTATGAGAGGGAATATTGAAGGCCCATACAAACCTGATGGGACCACAATTTATTTTTACATGAATTTAAGTTCGATTTATGTCTCATCATACATATTATGGTAAGCAGTAAAGGCTTTATAAAACACAGGTGTTAACTTGGATGTTCATCTACCCCATTATTCATCAAGCAATGCCACTGTATTTTAAAGTTATATAGTTACTACCCTTCTAAGAAAACTAATTTTGTAAAGTTAGTGAAAGCAGCTCTACTAGCAGTGATTTCTGCTGTTTCTAGCAAATATTTACTAAGCACTAATTGTGTGTCAGGAGTTGTCATGTTTTACACACAGCCAATAAGAATTGAGAAGAAAAGTAGGAAAATATTGGTTATGACCAATGGGTGTTTTTTCAGCTACATTTAAGACTAAAATAAACATATATTTTAGGGTGACAACATAGAATATAAATGTTTTATATACTAACTGTCAAATACTGCATCTCACAAAAATTGGAAAGGGAATGCAGGCAGCGAGTAGAAGTGTTCACATTTTAATTGCTTTATCTTTAATAATAGGTACTATGGAATGTTATTTAAAGCTGGCAGATCAAGTAGTAAAATTATGAAGTACATTTAGCACTACAAAGCTAACATTAAATTGAGTGATGAGGTTGGTGGTGGTAGATCCTGTCTATGTCTCTTGACTTTATCAAAGCATGTGCAAATATACATCAAAAAGAGTGTGTTTTGCTGCATGTAAATTTTACTTCAGAAAAGCGACTTTTTAAGTCAGCTAAAGTAGCATTCTCCACCTCCTTTGGGTCAAATGAATTATGACATGATTCAATTCCTAATTTTTCTGAAAAGTGCTTTTCTTTAAAACTGTGTACTAACTCCGTGCCCACCTCTGTATTTTTTGTTAGTATTATCAATGCCACTCTCTTTGTAATATACAGAAAAAAATTGATGTTCAGAGAAGGCCCAAGAGAGTGTGAGAAAAAGAGGAGAAAAGGGAAGGGAAATGATGAGTAAATATGTAATTTTTTTATTACCTAAGGTAGGAGTTTAGTAAATAGTGTTGAAAAGAGAGAACTAAAGATATTATACTGAGGTTATAATTATAAAAGTTGGCTACTAAAACAAAAATACAAAGATCTTTCTAAATAGAAGGATTAATCCTTTGGAAAAAAATCTAAAGACCATGTAGTGAACTATTTTTTTTTTTTAATTTATAGATACAGAAAATGGTACTGTCAGGAACAACAACAAAAAAAATCTGTTTCTTAATCAGTATAAATAGGCTAAACTTAACTATTAAAAGAAAAAGAATTTCAGATTGACTCTCCAAAGCCCAATTCCACGCAATTTATAGAGCCACACCTATAGCAAAATAATTGAGAGAAGGTAAAATTTAAAGAATAAAGACTTTCAGATAAATTCAAACAAAATGCAAACAGCTGTCATGATGTTGATACCAAGCAAGGGGGAATCAGGGCCAAAATATTATATAATCAGTCATATTAACAGGAGTAGGGCTAAAGAGCAAAATCATGGGCCCTCCTTCATAGATAGCCAGGTGTGGTGACGTGCACCTGTAGTCCTAGCTACTTGGGAGGCTGGGAAGGGAGAATCACTTGAGCCCAGGAGTTCAAGAATATAATGAGCTATGTTTGTACCACTCTACTCCAGCCTAGATGACAGACACCCTGTCTACAAAAAACAAAAGGATAAAATTAAGTTTATATGGAAAAATAAACAAGAATCACAAGGAAGACTCTAAAATAGAAGGGTCCATGATGGGGGGTAGCAGTAGGAATAGTGCTACCAAATATTAAAAGACATAATAAAGCCTTAATAATTAAAACAATATATTATTGGTTCTTGAATGGAGAGATGAATTGAAGAGAATTATATAGACCTAACTATACATGGCATCTCATATAATTGAGGAAATGATTTACTATGGCAAATTGTATTGAGAAAATTGTGTAAAAAAAAGTTTAATCCACGCAATAAATTGTACACTGTGAATTTCAAATGATCAAATATTAAATACAAGAAAAGTCAAATGGTAAAAATATTAGAAGGAACATAGGTTTATAAACTTGGGGGAAGGGAGCCTTTCTAAATAAGAACTTAAATTCAGAAACCCTAAATGAAACATTGATACATCTATTTGCATCTATGTAAATTTCTAAATGGCAGAATATGCTATAAGCAAAGTCACAAGACTACATACTGAAAAAAAAATTTTCAATTTTTATCACCAACAAAAAGTTAATCTCTCCCACATGTAAGTAGATTCTATAAATAAACAGATGACAAACCCAATGGAAAATTGGACAAATAATTGGTGGCTCACAAAAAAAGGAAATACAGATGACTCTTAAACATGTGCTCAGTCTCTGTCATATTAAGAAAAATGTCCTAAGAAATTTCTGCTTTAATCAGGGTCACACAGAATTTTCCTGTGTTTCCTTCTTGGAGTTTCAGTTTTCACCTTTATGTCTATGATTTATTCAAATTAATTTTTATGTATAGTGTGAGGTAAGGGTTGATATATTTTCTAGCACCGTTAATTGAAATGCTATTCTCTCCCATGAATTGCTTAGCATATCTTGAAAATTAATTGATCATATTCATGTGAGTCTATTTCTGTGTTCTTTTCATTTGATATTTAAATCTGTCCTTTCACCAGTACCACACTGTCTTAATTACTGTAACACTATACTGAGTCTCGATCAGGTAAGGAAAATCTCCCAGTTTTGTTCTTTTTTAAAATTGCTTTGATAGTTTGGTCATGTGGCAGGGGGGAGTTGGAAATAAATTTTAGAATCTGGCTATTTCTGCTTAAAAAAGAGTACTAGAATTTGGATTGAATGAATATATCAATTTAGGAATAATCAGCATTTTAATATTGAGTTTTCTAGTTCATGAGCATAATGTATCTTTTCATTTTTAAGTTGTCTTTTATTTTTTATTTTTATTTTTTTAATGGAGTCTGGCTCTGATGCCCAGGCTGGAGTGCAGTGGTGCAATCTTGGCTCACTGCAGCCTTCGCCTGCTGTGTTAAGCGGTTCTCCTGCCTCAGCCTCCTGAGTAGCTGGAATTACAGGCGTCTGCCACTACGCCCGGCTAATTCTTTGTATTTTTAGTACAGATGGGGTTTCAACATGGTAGCCAGGCTTGTCTCGAACCCTTGACCTTGCTTCCTTGCTTTCCCTTTTTAGTGTTTTTGTTTTGTTTTTGCCTTGTTATCTCATTCCTTTGCTCAGAGCAAAATAAGTAAGGCTAAATGTTACCATTTTCCTTACTTTGTCCTGAAATTTTATTTATCTTCAATCTTTTCAACACTCTTTCTCCTTCCTTTTCTTCCAACAGGTACCTGTTTACCTTAGGAAAGTGGGGTTCCTCTCTCCTTTTCTTCCATTTGAAAAGCATTAAAATGTGGCATCATGCGTACTGGAAAGATATGGACTTTGCAGTTAGACCTTAAGTTAAATCTCTGCTTTGTCAGCTGATTAGTTATCAGGTTAGCTGAAGACCAGGTATTTGGGCAAGTTACTGTCTGTGCAAGTTACTCTCTGAATTTCAGTTTTTTAAAATTTATAAAAAGATTATAATCCAACTTTATAAAATTATTCAAAAGTCTAAATGAGATGCTTGACACAAAATAGTTGCTCAATAAATGTTAATTCGCAGTCGGAGTTACAGCTGGTGAACATGAGATTAGCATTAGGTTTATACTTCATAAAAGTTATTAAATGAATTTAAGCATTGTGGTATTAACACTTACCTTTTATACAGCACTTCACATTTTCTACAGTTTTACATAGCTTATCTCAATATAATCAGCCACTGGCATTGGTTCATAGTGCTTAAAGGATTCCTTTAGTATTTTTACAACTGTCTACTTCCTCATCTTCAGATCTGCTTTTTTCACGTTTATTGAGTTTGTTCAGTAATAGAGCAGTAGTATCATTTTCTATTTTCAGCATATAATTTTTCAAAGCATATTATAGCTCTATGTTAGCCTTAGCTAAGTTTTAGTGGGTCTGGTCATTATTTATAAATTAATGATGGGGAAATGAGTTCAATTTCCAAATAAATACTACTTTTTAAAGATACCTTTATTAAATAAACTAGAAACTAATTTTTAAAGCTTACTTAAATTCCCATTTGGTGACTTTATGGTAAATTTTCTTTTATGCGTATCAAGCATTTTTGCTACCATTGTTATTTCGCTAAAATCTCCATATTGTTCATATATATTGTGAAAAAAGTGGTTTGTTTTGACTTATTTACTATCTCCTTTGTTTTAAATCTTTTTACTCTGTGGTTATTTATATACAAACAGTGATAGTAAATTTCTACTGTTTACTAGAAATTGTTTCTTTATGCATCTCTGTCTTACCCTTTAGTGTCCAAAATTTTATGAAGCATTTCTAAGGGATAAAGGATTTCCCATCTTTATCTATTCACCATGTGAGCCATTCTAGTGACAAATGAATTCTGAGCAGTGAATCGAGAAGGACACAGATGTCAAAGCCATGAATTTATAAATGGTCTGTTAAGAGGGTGTTTTTGTCCAATCAGCATTTTGTTAATTTCACCTACAACAAGGAATAATTATTCAATTATAGCTTCTAGCTGACAAAAATCAAATGACAAATGTGTCAGAATGTGAAGGTAAAGGGTTAGTCAGGATTCTGGCAGGTGGTCCAAGATTTTAGCCAGCTGTGAGGTGGTGGATATAGAACCAAATTGGCCTATAACACTGATTACATATCCTTATGAATATTCATAGAGCTTACTACCGGAAGATTAAAAATAATTTCATTTCCAAATTTTAGCAGTATAAAAACTGTGCTTTTCTGTATTTTTGTGAAAGACAATTTGAAAAATGCACAACACCCAAAAATAAAATCATGTTCTTCTTTAGTTTGTTTCTCTTCTAATTACTAATTTCTCTTCTAATTTCAAAATTGTTTTATTACTTTTAGTAAGCTATAATTTTTCTTACAAAAAAGTTATCTTTATTTTTTAATGGTGGTACTGATATATCATATTACTTAATGTAGAGCCGGAGATCAGTAAATTTTTTCAGTAAAAGGCAATATAGTAAATATTTCCAGTTTTATAGGCCATATAGCCCCTGTCCCAACTATTTAACTCTGCCACTGTAGCACAGTGTGATTATAGACAACATGTAAACAAATGAATGTGGTAGTGTTACAACTAAACTTTATATATTAATACAAAAACTGGCAGCAGGCTAGATTTGACTATGGGCTATAGTCTGCTGATCCTGATAGACTGATGGCATTTTAAAACTTCAGTAAGATTTTAAAAGATATTCTAAAATAGCAGAACTGTATGAACTATGTTAAGTATCTTGAATGTCTGTGCACTGCACAACTCCAGAGGATATTTGGTTCCCATGAACTGTATAGTGTGACTAGCACTCCCTGAAATAGGACCATATGGTGGCCCTGATAATAATCCCACCCCCTTCCATTTCTCCTCATTTATATGAAGGGTGTCTATGTCTAGCCTGCTGCTTGCTTTGTAGATAAAGTTTTATTGGAACACAGCCATGCTCATTTGTTTACGTATTGTCTGTGGCTGCTTTCACAACAATTGCAAAAAGCAGTAGTTTCAACAAAAATCATTTTTGTCCACAAAACCTAGGTAACGTCACAAAAAATGTTTGCTGACTCCTGACTATACCTTTATTATGTTCCTCTTTAATATAACAGGGCATAATGTGGGAAAGCTTCCATAATTTTCAGTCCAACAAAGAATATGTGAGGAAGTTAGCCACATACCTAAAGTACCTTCTGAATTCTTATTTTTTTAATTCAGTGTTTCTCATCTTAAGGATCTGGTTCAGGACACTAAATATACTTCCTTATAGCTGATCCTCTTACTGAGTTAACATTTTCAATAACAAATCAGTTACTTTGAAGAATTTGTATCAATCGAGAATTTAAACAATCCAGAGACTTTACCTGTTTGTGGAAGAAGGGGAGAGTTTGCATGGCAATGGACTGTGGCAGGTGCAGCTAGCATACCTCCCTCAATGCCTATCAGGGAAGGCTTGAGAAACTTCTTATCAGTGACTTAGTACTAGGTAGTTTTTTCTGAGTATCTCACAAGTTAGGTTTGGAAGCAACTGCTTTGGTGCCAGTAGATCTTATCATGGGCTTTATTTGGAGAATAATTTAGTGCTGCTATCATTGAATAGTAAAATTGGTAAGGCTGTGGATAAAAACGTTTGGTGGGAGGAAAGAGTAATTTTTCTACTGTTTACATCTGAAAGCTGGTTAATAATCTGGGGTTTTTTTTACTATATTTCTTTGGTACATTTATACTTGTTTTAGTTTGCTAATACAGGAACATGTGATTTATATTTTTAATTCATGAGTACTCTAAAAGTTGATATTTGAGATATTAGAAAGACAAAGTTAATTTTGTTATTTATTGTAAAAGAAAAAAAGAATCGGCATTATTTATAAAGTTTTGTGAAGTTCTTTACTTGTTATTAGTGGAGCGTTCCTCCCTCAGTCACTCTTTCCCTAACTCATGTAACACTTACCTTCTTGGTTTTCTTACTTTTGTGGCCCCAGTTTCTCGGTCAAGTCCCTTGAATTCTATTATTCATTATCTATTCTCCCTAGGCCTCATGAACTCCCCTTACTTATCTTTCATTTATATGCTTATGGTCTCCAAATGTATGTCTTGAACTTAGATAATCTCTTTTGAATTTCAGACCTTTATATTCAGCTACATTTCAGACATTTTTATCTGTTTGTCTCTTAAGCACTAACTGCTCCTTTTCCTTTTGAATCTGCCTATATTTATGTTCTATTACAATGGTTAGTACCACAATCTGTGCTGTTAATAAAGCTAAATACTGTCATCCTTGACCTTTCCCCCCACAGCCAGTCTCAAAGTCTTCTAAGTTCTACTTCATAAATACCACTTGAAAAACTCATCCTTTCTATTCCCACAGCAGTGTCCTAGTTCAGATGACCTGGTTTATTTTAACCATCTCTTAATTTGTCTCTGTTTTCATCTTAGACCCTTCATTATTCTCCACATTGCATTCCAGGTGGTTTGTCTAAAATCAAAATCTAGTCATGTTGCTTCCCTGTGTAAAATTTTTTACCAGATTATCATTGTTCATAGAATAAAGTCCAGTTTAGTAATTTGGTTTACTCGGCATATAGTCTTTGATCCCTACTTACCTTTCTAGCTTTGTGTCTGCTTCTGTCTAATTAGATTGTATATGGTCTATCCCATCTATTGCGACCCTTTATGCACACTGCTGCTCACTTTGCCTAGAATAGCCTTTCCCTCCCCACTCTCAACTTATTGGGCTTCAGTTTTTATCTTACATATTATCCCTTCTCCCCTTCTCCAGCCAAGTATGAAGTAGCTGTTGTTATTTGTGACTTTTCGGTATTGCAAAAGAAGTAGCACTTGAATATAAATTTAATTTTCTCAGCAAGACAACTTTACTTTCTGCGGAAAGGGTGCTCCCGTTAGCCATCTTGCTATCTGAGGACACTGAAAAAAAGAAGCAGGGCCATTTATGTCTGACGCATCCGCCCTGCTGTGTTCTGATTCCATTGGCTGGAACTGGACTTTACACTCTAGGCTGTACCCAATTGGCTAACAACTTAAAACTTTCCTAAAGAGGTAAAGGCAGAGGAGAAAAAAGGAAAAGAGGAAGTAACTTGAGGAATGCTTAGAGAAGCAATAGCATTTCCAAATAAGGAAGCGGAGTAAGCTTTGACCTAACACTTGCCTGGGCTTGTCCAGGCATGTCAGTGCAAATATCTAGGCTAAATTGTACCAACTAAGAACATTGGATACACTTATTTCTTCATTATGAGTAACAGCTACTTTAAGATTATTAGCAAAAGCTTTAGAATAAATTAACCTTTGAATAAACTATTATTTATTTGGATTGAACTAAGAGGAAAGCTTTGAAGAGGAATCTTTTATTTATTCTTATTTCCTACAGCTGTTTTTGCCATGAGCTCCCACAGTACCTTGTACGCTCCCATTCTTAGTATTTATTACCTCACAAATAATTGTGCATTTCTTTGTCAAAATTTTCTAAATATAAGTTTATTGAGGGTAGTAGTATATGTCCATACTCTGTAAATTAGACTGGCACATATGTCTGGCACATACTTGATGCTTATATTTTTCTATTAAATGAGAGGAATATCAACTAGTCTTCTGTATAACTATAAAACCCCATTACATGATTTTCTTACATGCTACATATCTTTTTAAATGATTTGCCCCTTTCTGCATGTTTTTAAAGGAAAATAGGAATAAGTAAAGATCTAGTACCTTTTAAGTTAGCATACTTTAAGTTTTAATATCAATAAATATGTTTATTTCAGGATTGTTTAATTCCATGATCCCATTTTAATTCATACCCTATCATTGGAATTCCTGTTCTAATCTTAGCATCATGATAATGGGTATCTTTTTTAAAGAGAGGCTACAAGATGAAACCTGGTTGTTTTTCCTGATCTATACCTCCTTTAATCTCCCACTGCTAGTAATCCTTACTGATGGATTTGGTAGTAGCCTTTTAAAAATTATATTCCATAATAAAGGGAGCTAATGCTCAATTGTCAGACATTTTATTTGTTACAGTCTACCCTGACATTTGCACTGTCGGACGTTTTATTTGTTACAGTCTACCCTGACGTTTGCACTATCAGCCTTGTAGCAGTGAGTGATATGAATAAACATGCTGAGAGAATTGCTTTTTGGGATGATGTCTATGGCTTCAAGATGTCCTGCATGAAGAAAGCTGTTATTCCAGAAGCTGTTGTGGAAGTTTTAGATCCGAAGACTCTCATTTCAGAACCTTGTCGTATTAAGGTAGGTGACTGAGACCACCTACCTTATTTTTTATAATGGTATTGCTATTTTTCTTAGTTCAGCATTTGAAACATATTTGAAAATAATATATTGATTTTATATGTGGGCTTTCAAAACAGTACTCTTCCCTTTATAATCAGTATAAAACAAATTGAGGTCATAATATTTACCAGTTGACTATATCATCTCTTTGGAATCACTTCTCTCTATATTAAAACTCCTTACACTCAGTTTTACAATCCTTCAAATCTAACTCTGAACTGGTTGAATAATTTTATTTACTTTGGCTTAATCAAGGTAAAAAGTCCTTCTGTATTATCATTTCTGCTTCATCACCCCTCCTAGCCTGATTTACAGCCAGATTTTTCATTCATGTCATATATTCCACACAATTTAACTTCTCTCATTCAGATTTCTTCCAGCATTTTCAGATTAAGTAATTACGTATAGTGAATTTGCCCATGAAACTAAAGCCCTACTATGTTCAGATTTCTAGGTTACTTCCTTTTGTGTTTTGTCATCTTTTTTTTTTTGCCATGTTAATCTCTGGTTTTATTATGAATTTTTTTATGTTGAATTTACATGGGTTCACTAGTAACTTTGCAGCAAAAAATAATATTGCTTTTCTTAACTCCATTATTTGTTTCAACTAATCAAATAAATATACAGTAATACATTCAGTGTTAGGTTCAGGATATTCTGTCTTTTTATTTTTATTTTTTTTGAGACCCAACCTCACTGTGTCACCCAGGCTGGAGTGCAGTGGCGCCATCTCGGCTCACTGCAATTTCCGCCTCCCAGGTTCAAGCGATTTCCCTGCCTCAGCCTCCCAAGTAGCTGGGACTACAGGCACACACCACCACGCCTGGCTAACTTTTTGTATTTTAGTAGAGATGGGGTTTCACCATGCTTGGCCAGGGTGGTCTCAATCTCCTGACCTTGTGATCCGCCTGCCTCCGCCTCCCAAAGTGCTGTCTTCTTTTTAATCATGCTATTACTTTCATGTAGCATCAATATTTCTTCTCTGTACAAAGTATTTAGTACATATTTAATTTTCTTAAATGGATAAAGCATTAAAAATTAGTATAGAGTAATAAACATGAAGTTTCTTAAGAGTAGGCTGATTAAAATTGCATTCAGCTTTTAAGAAAAAAAAACACAGTCTGTTTGATGGTTATAAGAGTGTTCAGTCAGTACTCTGGTCACCAATAGTAAAGGGTTTATTTGGACTCTTTGGCTCAGGATAGGGGTGTATAGTTATAACCAATTAAGCCTTAAGGTTAAGCAGAAAGAGGAGAGTTGGTGGAGGTTGCTGATTTCTCTCTGTGGTGATCTCTGCTAAATGCAAAAACTACTATGAATAAATAGTTGAAATAGAAAAATTTAGACCTGAAAACAAGGTGTTGAAAAATGAATGTACCCCTTTTTTTAAATATATATTTAATAGTTTGTTCTGTGTTCTCCAGTCTTCCTACAAACACATTGTACTTTTAAAATTTTTTCTGAAATTGTTTTAAATAGTGCCTCTGGTGTGTGGTGACATTAACTGCATTCACTGGGTTATGATCTACTCCTCGCTAGTCAGCTGATGACGGTCTTTACAGCACACTTCTGGTTAGACTGCTGTAGTTGAAAGGTTATTCAATTTCTTCTCCAAAGTATAATGGAGAAGAATTTGGAAAAGGGTGGAATGGAAAAATAAAGATACTTGGCTGTTTTTTCCCTGGGTTGAATCACCATAGTTAGTTTTGCTGTTTTGTTTAAATTGAGTGGTTTCTCCTCATATCTAACAAAAGCTATCTTCAAATACAATTATAGACATGAATTTTAAAACAACTTTCTTTTCGTTAGCATGTGTTTTCAAGTTGGCAGTTTCTATAAATATATTGACTTATCACACATGATTAATAGCAATTGTGGCAAGTGAACCATACACAGTAGGCAAAATGATGTTAAGTGAAACACAGGAAAACATTTTTTTTTAAAGTATTTATTTTAGTGTGTCAGGAAAACTTTAGCACATTCGAGCTATGATTTACTATTATTTACTATAGAGTATTATTTATTATAATACTGTTATTAGAGTATTATTTACTATAATACTATTGCTTACAAGGAGTCTTAATTATAAAAAAATTTTGATTTAAAGAAAAATTAACAAAATGGGAGTACTAGTACTCATTAAACTTATAAATAATTCTAAAACCTAGTGTGTGAATGGTTAAAGTTTGCAGAACATTGGTTTCCAATAATCATTTGTGCATAAAAGAAGTAGTGTTTATCTGGGTTGTTGGGGGTGTTGTGGTTTTTTTTTTTTTTTTTGGACTTTTTACTAAGCGCTTTCTTCCACTCCTTTTTCATGGGTAGTATATAGATTGCCATACAACATCTATCTCAGATTTGGAGTTTTCGTCAGATTTTACCCTGAAAATTACAAAGACATCCATGTGCACGGTAAGCTATTTCATTCTGCTTTCACAAATTTCACTAGCAGTGCAGTTGATTGACAGGCTAATGAGTTTAATTACCAGGCTTGTGACAAATGAAAACGACTATTGCCTCTGACAGTCTACCATGACCTTTATTAGGCCATTGAACAGATCTGGTTAATAGGTCAGTAAACCTCAAAAAAGTTTCATTCAGTAGAAAAAGTATTAGGAAACCCTGTTTACATAATGATTTTATAGAGTCTTTATTATTTTCTATCACATAGTCAGGAACACTCAACTTTATCTTCAAAGACCAAAGTTCATACCCTATTCCTCCCTTTAACTCTTAACATTTAATTTAGATGGAAGATATGTTTATTTGGTAGAATATTTTATATTTATATATGAAAAATTACTAACCTGCTGTTAACTTTCAAAAATCAACTTGGTCTAATAGAAAAAATGCTTTGGAAAAGTTAGGCAGATCTGGGTTCATATGCGGTTTTACCCCTCTCATTTTGTCGTTCAAATAACCTAAGTAATCTGTGCTTCAGACTATTTTAAGAAAAATGGGGTAATTCTATTTCGATGACTCATTACATGGATTAATGAGATAGATGTGAAACACCTACAATATAGCCAGAAATGTTGGCTTACAAAATTTTTTCCCTCTCTGAAATAATTTGTAAATGTTCATTATTTTTAAGATAACATCACTGTCAGAATACTCACATTTTTTAATAAAATGTGCTCCTTTACTTAAAGTATGAGTTTATATAGGCGGTATTAACATGAATATTTATATTATGTTAAAAATGACCATGGTTTTTAAAACTACGTCCTCAGAAGTTAACATTTTTATGGAAAATTGTATTGTCAGAATCTGTAAAATAGATTATAAGTCATATTAACATTGAGTCTTCTGCCTAATTCTTTTAAATATTTGGTTCAGATTGATAAACACAAGACTTCATGTCTTCTTAAAGTAGTTTCAGTTCATTTTGATACAGTGATTATTTTATATCCAAATAAGTTTAACAAGGTACTTTGATGTTTTGAGGGATTCTTCTTTTAGTTGAAGTTGGTTTTATAATTTTTTAAAGTTTAAATATCTAGATTCCAGATTTGTGACTTTGGGGCACTCATCATAATCATTTATTTAATTACAAAAAGCAAAATTTGATTCTTTTTATTTTCCATGCATTTTTCTAATTCTGCTTTTTAGTAATTGAAATGATTTTTGTCAATTGAAATTAGAGGCTAAAGACTTTAACTCCTAGACTTTCTCTTTGTTTTGATATTAATACATGAGAGTTAAAAGAAGACCATCTTGATTAATGAAAATTCATCAATCATCTATAAAAGAATTCCTAGATATAAATTGTCATATGACCAATATTAAATATATATTTCAAATATATTTTCAGTGACTATCACATGAATCAAAATAGAGCAGGTGTAAAACTCTAGTGAAGATGTCAAAAATTGTTTTTAGTTGTACATATTTGTGAACTCTATAGATAGAAGAGTTTATTGACTTTCATTGAAATATTCTTTTTTTCTGGTTTATTGGTCAGGGTTCTTAGCTCTGAACAACATAATTTAGATCAGCTTGTTTAAACTGAGAGATTTATTAGAGAGAATACAGTAGTTTCCAGATACATTGGGTGAGCCAAAGGAACAGACTGTATTTTGAACTTCTAGAAACTTCTAGCACCACACCTTTGAACTGGCCTGCTACAGGGCCACCTGTTTTAAATAGCCTACCACTGTAGGTTCTATTTACCCTCAATGCCCTGGCCCACTCAGTGTTAGCAACCACTGACAACCCCAGATGAACAAAACCCCTTACTACCATCCTGGTTCCTGGCTCTCTGTCCTCCCAACCCATGTAGGTCATTTTTTCCTTTCAAATCTTCATTCAGCATATCTGCTTGGTGAATCCAGGTCTTGTGGGGCTCTAGCTGTCAGTAGGTTTTGGAAAGCAGTTTTAACTACAGCTTTATACTACAGATCTGGAGTTTCATAACATATATGGAATTCTTTTCTATTTCCTGGTATTTGGGATAGAGTACAAGAATTTTTGTATTAAAAGAAACTGTATCCTTTAGTCATCTTAGTTTTATTCCGTATACTTAAAAGAGTTAAAGGAAACAAACCAAGAAAAAAACTGGTAAAGTCTCTTTAATTCAGAGATTGGAATTGAACTTTTAATATTGAAGAATGTAAGTATCAAATAGTTACTTGCTTCATTTGTTCCTGTAGAAAGAGTTCCATAAGAAAAATGAATTATAAGTAAACTCTTACATTATGTTTATAAAGTACATTTTATTTAGATTTGCATTTTTATTCTCAACTTGCCTGAATGGTGTTTATGAAAAAAGTTTGGAAATTAGGTGAGCCTGAGGTTTGTGAAGAAGGTGGCAGGAGGTTGGAGTAGAGTTATAGGTGTCTGGTCACTGCTGAATAACCTAGTTCTGTAACTTACCTCACAAAGAATATATGAAGAATATGTTGTTATAAACCCTTTATTGGATGCATGCCAGGTACTGAAGATAAAATATGTTAATAGTTAGCATTGAATGTTAACTCTTCTGACATTATCCTTTCAAATTTAGTTAATATTATCAGAGGAAGATAACCTATATCAACAGTCATTGAACACTTGAATGTCAGATAATGTGCTAATCACTTTGAAAGCATTATTTAGTTCTCATAACCATTTGAGGTGGGTACTGATATTAATCCCATTTTACTGGTGAAGGAAAAAAATTACTTTTGTTTTACTTGTGAAATAAAATCTCCTTACTCTTTCCTGACCCAAAAAAACTTTCTTCTTGGGATTGTACAAACTATTAAAAGAACGTAGAGAAACCTATGAATAAGATCTCACAGGAGTAGAAGAAAGCAGGCTTCATGTTGCATTTGAAACAGATTTAACGATGTTTATTTTTGGCAAATAGTCCAGTAGTTGGAATGAAGAGGGAAAGAGAAGATGTATAATCTGAATGCACTTTTCCTTTGAGACAGGCCTCACAGGTTTATGTAATGAAATCAGTCCCATAGTTCATCCTCCTTGCAGCAGATAAAAAGTAGATCTTTGAAGTTTTTACTCATCCTCTCAGAGTGAGCTTATACTTATTTGGCTAAGTATCTGCATTTCTTGGAAACCTCCTTCCCAGCATGCTTACTGTAACGTGAGCTTGACCAGGAGTAAGATTTTGTGGCCTAATGCTTTTATTAGGTTTTCATTTTTTGTGAGTCTCAACTATCCACCCGTATTTACTTCAGTTCTCTTGTTCTTTGGGGTGGTGTCAACTCTTTACCCTCCCTTTTACAGACCTGTTTGTCTGGAGCTACTTATGCAAGCATGGCCTCTAAGACTACTTTTGAATGGATACATTAGTCACCCAGCTTATGTGGGAATAATCCATGACAAAAGTATTAAAAACGATGAGTACCTAATTGGAACTTTGTTTCCCCTTTATAGTTAGAAGAATTAGTGAAGATATTTAAAAAGTTTTTAAAAAGCCTAGTAAAGGAATAAATAAAGTAACTTTGGGGAGTAAGAGGAAGAGTTTTGGGCTTATTTAGATAGAGAAGAAGAAAATATCAATTTGTACTGCTAAGTACAAACCTTCAGATATATTAAATACTGCTTTTCTTGTGTTGAAACTTGAATGCTTAGCTACTAATTAAGGTGGAGAATTTCTCTATTGTAGTTAGCCCAGTTTAAATATACGTATAACTTTTCTTTTTTTTTTTTTTTTTGAGACAGGGTCTCACTTTGTTGCCCAGGCTGGAGTGCAGTGGTGTGATCTCAGCTCACTGCAATCTCTGCCTTCGGGGTTCAAGTGATTCTCCTGCCAGAGCCTCTCTGGTAGCTGGGACTGTGGATGTGCACCACCACAGCCAGCTAATTTTTGTATCTTTAGTGGAGACAGGGTTTCACTATGTTGGCTATGCTGGTCTTGAACTCCTGTCCTCAGATGATCCGCCCACCTCACCCTCTTAAAGTGCTGGGATTACAGGCGTAAGCCACCATGTCTGGCCATAACCATTTATTTCTTGAGATTATAAATGTGTGGCCTAATTTAAAAGTTAGACAAAATTGGATCTTACAAAGTTACAGGATGCTAAGAATACTTCCCTTTTGTATTTTATTTTAATAGCATGTATACTACAGACTGATAATGCTTTTAGATAGCTTCTTTAAGATTATTAGAACCTTTCATGGAAAACATTTTCTTTTGCAGTTTCTTCCACCACCATATACATACATTTCCAAATGCCACAGATGAAATTTGATGGCATTTTAATGTTTTACATTAACAGACTTTATATTTTAGGAATATAACATGTGATATTTATATGTAAATATCTTGAATCTTGGTTGCCTATAATGATTGAAGGATAATTTTTCAATGAATACTCATACCACATACATAGCAATTTTCTGAACATTTCTTTATTCTAGGATATTTTTGACAGTTTAGATAAAATTGTCATTGCTTTTATGATAGAGTATGAAGGTTTAGTTGGCTTCTGGCATTTTATCTGCCATATCAGCCTGCTTAACCTAGCCCAAAATGAATAATAAAGTCAATTATTTTTATGGAAAGTTTATAGGTATTCAAAAGCAAAAACAGCAAGACTATAAAATTTAGAACTCATATGTTTTGTGAGTTTTAATTTATTTTAATGCCATTTGTGTAATGTTCTCTTACTCTGTATGCCAAGTGGTATTTATATTTGCATCTGTGTGTCTATAAGCTACTTAAAGGTATAGAAAGGCATGTTCTTTCATAATTCTAAGTATACATTAAATGATTTTAATAATGCTTATTACAGAACAAATGAGTTGTTTACCTTGAAAATGAAAATAGTTAAGATGTATTTATCAGATTGCATTCTCATACACATAAATAATACAGGTTGAGTATCCCTTATACAAAATGCTTGGGCCCAGAAGTGTTTCAGATTTAGAATTTTTTCACATTTTGGAATATTTGCATTTCCAGTTATGCATTCCTAATGCAAAAATCTAAAATCCAAAAGCATTTCTTTTGAGTGTCATGTCATTACCAAAAGTTTTAGATTTTAGAGCATTTCAGATTTTCAGATTATGGATATTCGACTTGTATCTTTGACATGTAAAGGTTTTTATTTATCATCTCATAACCATTTTTATATCTTAATTTCACCATTTTTTTTCTTGCATCTATTAGCATGTACCAGAATGACTGGTATAGCAATTTTCAGTTTGCACAAACATTCCTTAATATGTTTTTAAATGTCATTTAATAATGTTATTTTTCCTAGGAATTTTTCTTTTGCTACAGTTGTTAAAGATGAACATGTGAGTTAAAAAAGCAGACTTTTTTATACAGTCATGCATCGCTTAATGAGGGGGATATATGTGAAGAAATATGTCGTTAGGCAGTGTTGTCATTGTGCAAATATCATAGAATATACTTACAAAAACCTAGATTGTATAGCCTACTATACACCTAGGCTATATGGTATAGCCTGTTGCTCCTAGGTTACAAACCTGTACAGCATGTTACTGTATTTCCAACTATAGGGAGCTGTAACACAATGGTAAGTATTTGTGTATCTAAACATAGAAAAGGTACAGTGAAAATATGGTATTATAATTTTTTCTTCAACTTTTCAGTTCTGGGGTTCATGTGCAAGATGTACAGGTTTGTTACATAGGTAAACATGTGCCATGGTGGTTTGCTGCACAGATCATCCCATCACCCAGATATTATGCCCAGCGTCCATTAGCTACTCTTCCTGATAGTCTCCCTCCCCCAACTCCCTCCCTACAACGGGCCCAGTATGTGTTATTCCCTCCCCAGGTATCCATGTGTTCTCATTATTCAGTTCCCACTTGTAAGTGAGAACATGTTTGGTTTTCTGTTCCTGCATTAGTTTGCTGAGGATAGTGGCTCCCAACTTCATCCACGGCCCTGCGAAGGACATGATCTCATTCCTTTTTATGGCTGCATAGTATTCCATGGCGTATATGTACCACATTTTCTTTATCCAGTCTATCATTAATGGGCATTTAGGTTGATTTCATGTCTTTGTCATTGTGAATAGTGCTGCAGTGAACATATATGTGTATGTATTTTTATAATAGAATGATTTATATTCCTTTGGGTATGTATCCAGTAATGGGATTACTGGATCAAGTGGTAGTTCTGCCTCTAGGTCTTTGAGGAATTGCCACACTGTAATCCACGATGGTTAAACTAACTGACACTCCCACCAACAGTGTAAAAATGTTCCTTTTTCTCCACAACCTCACTAGCATGTTTTTTTTTTTTTCTTTTTAATAATCACCATTCTGACCAGTGTAAGATGGTATTTCCTTGTGGTTTTGGTTTGCATTTCTGTAATGCTCAGTAATGTTCAGCTTTTTTTCATATGTGTGTTAGCTACTTGTATGCCTTCTTTTAAGAAGTGTCTGTTCCTGTCCTTTGCCCACTTTTTAGTGGGGTTATTTTTTTCTTGTTAATTTGCTTTAGTTCCTTGTAGATTTTGAATATTAGACCTTTGTCAGATGGATAGATTGCAAACATCTCCCATTCTGTAGGTTGTCTGTTCACTCTGATGATAGTTTCTTTTGCTGTGCAGAAGTTCTTTAGTTTAATTAGACCCCATTTGTCAATTTTTGCTTTTGTTGCAATTGCTTTCAGCATTTTTGTCATGAAATCTTTGCCCTTACCTATGTCCTTAATAGTATTACCTAGATTTTCTTCTGGGGTTTTTATAGTTTTGGGTTTTACATTTAAGTCTTTAATTTCTTTTGAGTTAATTTTTGTATATAGTATAAGGAAGGGTCTAGTTTTAATTTTCTGTATGTGGCTAGCCAGTTCTCCCAGCACCACTTATTAAAGACTCCTTTCCCCTTTGCTTGTTTTTGTCCGGTTTGTTGAAGATCAGATGGTTGTAGGTGTGAAGTCTTATTTTTGAGCTCTCTATTCTGTTCCATTGGTCTATATGTCTGTTCTTGTACCAGTACCGTGCTGTTTTGGTTACTATAGCCATGTACTATAGTTTGCAGTTGGGTAGCATGATGCCTCCAGCTTTGTTCTTTTTGCTTAGGATCATCTTCACTATTCAGACTGTGTTTTTGGTTCCACATTAATTTTAAAATAGTTTTTCTAATTTTGTGAAAAATGTCAATGGTAGTTTAATGGGAATAGCATTGAATCTATGAATTATTTGAGGAAGTATGGCCATTTTCACAATATTGATTCTTCTGATCCATGAGCATGGAATGTTTTTCCATTTGTTTGTGTCCTCTCTGATTTCTTTGAGCAGTGGTTTGCAGTTCTCCATGAAGAGATCTTTCATGTCCCATGTTGGCAGTATTCAATGCATTTTCTTTCTTTTTGTAGCGATTGTGAATGGGAGTTCATTCATGATTTGGCTCTCTGCTTGCCTGTTGTTGGTGTAGAAGAATCCTAGTGATTTTGTATCCTGAGACTTTGCTGAAGTTGCTTATCAGCTTAAGAAGCTTTTGGGCTGAGTTTTCTAGTTACAGGATTATGTCATCTACAAGCAAAGATGATTTGACCTCCTCACTTCCTGTTAGAATATGCTTTATTTCTTTCTCTTGCCTGATTGCCCTGGTCAGGACTTCCAATACTATGTTCAATGGAAGTGGTAAGAGAGGGCATCCTTGTCTTGTGCCTGTTTTCTAGGGGAATGCTTCCACCTGTTCCCCATTCTGTATGATATTGGCTGTGGGTTTGTCATAAATAGCTCTTATTATTTTGAGATATGTTCCATCAGTACCTAGTTTGAGAGTGTTTAACATGAAGGGATGTTGAATTTTATTGAAGGCCTTTTCTGCATCTGTTGAGACAATTGTGTTGGTTTTGTCTTTGGTTCTGTTTTTGTGATGAATCACATTTATTGACTTGCATATGTTAAATCAACCTTGCCTCCCAGGGATGAGGACAACTTGTTCATGGTGGATAAGCTTTTTGATGTGCTGCTGGATTCCGTTTGCCAGTATTTTGTTGAGGATTTTGCATTGATGTTCATCAAGGATATTGGCCTGAAGTTTTCTTTTTTTTTGTTGTAGCTCTTCCAGGTTTTGGTATCAGGATAATGTTGGCATCGTAGAATGAGTTAGGGAGGAATTTCTCCTTTTCACTTGTCTGGAATAGTTTCAGTAGAAGTGGTACCAGCTCCTCTTTGTACCTCTGGTAGAAATCAGCTGTGAATCTATCTGGTCCTGGGCTTTTTGTAGCTGTTGTTGTTAGGATGTTTACTGCCTCAATTTCAGAGCTCATTATTGGTCTGTTCAGGGATTCAGTTCCTTCCTGTCTCAGTCTTGGGAGAGTGTAAACGTCCAAGAATTTATCCATTTCTTCTAGATTTTGTAGTTTATGTACAGGTTTTTATAGTATTCTTTTATGGTGGTTTGTATTTCTATGGAGTCAGTGGTGATACTTCCTTACCATTCCTGATTGTGTTTATTTGATTCTTCTTTCTATTGTTTATTATCTAGATAGCAGTCTGTTTTACTAATTTTTCCAAAAATTCAGCTCCTGGATTCATTGATTTTTTTTTTTTTTTTATAAAGGATTTTTCGTGTCTCTGTCTCCTTCAGTTCCACTCTAAACTTGGTTATTTCTTGTCTTCTTCTAGGTTTGGAGTTTGTTTGCTTTTGGTTCTCTAGTGTTTTTAGTTGTGATGTTAGGGTGTTGACTTGAGATCTTTCTAGCTTTCTGATGTGGGTATTTAGAGCTATAAACTTCCCTCTTAACACTGCTTTAGCTGTGTCCCAGAGATTCTGGTATGTTGTCTCTTTGTTCTCATTAGTTTCAAAGAACTTCTCGATTTCTGCCTTAATTTCACTTATTTACCCAGGAGTCATTAAGCAGCAGGTTGTTCAGTTTCCATGTACGTGTGTGGTTTTGAGTCAATTTGATTGTGCTGAGTTCTAAGAGACTGTTATGATTTCCGTTCTTTTGCATTTGCTGAGGAGTGTTCTACTTCTGATTATGTGATCAATTTTAGAGTAAGTGCCATGTGGCTATAAGAAGAATGTCTTTGTTTTTGGCTGAAGAGCACTGTAGATATCTGTCAGATTCACTTGATCCAGTGCTGAGTTCAGGTCCTGAATATCTTTGTTAACCCATTTATGTCTAGTGTTTCATTATTGGAATGCTAAGTTTGTGGGAGTTATTTATATCCTACTGCCTAAGGTCATCCCCAGGGTCTGGTTTTTCACAAAAAAATTTGCACCTCCAGCATAAATGGGTTAATTTTCTTTCTCAGTGATCTAATATTGTGAGTGGGGTGTTAGTCTCCCATTATTATTGCGTGGTAGTCTCAGTTTCTTTATGGGTCTTTTAGAACTTGCTTTATGAATCTGGGTGCTCCTGTACTGGGTACATATATATTTAGGTTAGCACTTCTTGTTGAATTGACCCCTTTACCATTATGTAATGTCCTTTATTGTCTAATTTTTTATTAGTTTAAAGTCTTTTATCAGAAACTAGGATTGTGACCCCTGCTTTTTTCTCTTTTCCATTTGCTTGGTAAATTTGCCTCCATCCCTTTATTTTGAGCCTATGTGTGTCTTTGCACATGAGATGGGTCTTGGTTCGTTATCCAGCTTGCCATTCTGTCTTTTAATTGCAGCATTTAGCCCATTTACTTTTAAGGTTAGTATTGTTTTGTATGAAGTTGATCTTGTCATCGTGATGCTAGCTGGTTATTTTGCAGACTTGTTTATGTGGTTGCTTCATAGTGTCACTGGTTTGTAAACTTCATTGTGTTTTTGTAGTAGCTAGTAATGGTTTTTCCTTTTCATATTTATTTATTACTATTATTATTTTTTTTTGGAGATGGAGTTTTGCTCTTGTTGCCCAGGCTGGAGTACAATGGCGCGATCTTGGATCATCACAACCTCCGTCTTCTGGATTCAAGCGATTCTTCTGCCTCAGCCTCCCAAGTAGCTGGCATTACAGGTGTGTGCCATGACACCCAGCTTATTTTGCATTTTTGGTAGACACAGGGTTTCTCCATGTTGATCAGGCTGGTCTCAAACTCCTGACTTCCGGTTATCCACCCTCCTCGGGATTACAGGCTTGAGTCACACCGCACCTAGCCCTCCTTTTCATATTTAGTGCTTCCTTCAGAAGCTCTTGCAAGGAAGGCCTGGTGGTCACAAATTCCCTTAGCAGTTACTTGTCTGAAAAGTATCTTATTTCTCCTTTGCTTATAAAGCTTAGTTTGGCCAGGTATGTAATTTGGGGTTGGTAATTCTTTTATTTAATAATGTTGAATATTGGCCCCCAATCTCTTCTGGCTTGTAGGGTTTCTGCTGACAGGTCCACTGTTAGTCTGATGGGCTTCCCTTTGCAGGTAACCTGGCCTTTCTCTCTGGCTTCCCTTAACATTTTTTCTTTCATTTCAACCTTGGATAATCTGGTATGTTTCCTGGTGTTATTTTCTCATCGATGCTCTGCAGTTCCTGAATATCAGTGTTGGCCTGTCTTGCTAGGCTGGAGAGGGTCTCCTGGATGATATCTTGATGTTTGTTTTCCAACTTGGTTCCATTCTCCCTGTCTTTCAGGTACCCTAATCAGTCATATATTCAGTCTCTTTACATAATTTCATCATTCTTGGAGGTTTTATTCATTCCTTTTCATTCTTTTTTCCCTTTTCTTATCTGTGTGTCTTATTTTAGAAAGATAGGCTTCAAGTTCTGAGATTCTTTCCTCTGCTGGGTCTATTCAGCTATTGATGCTTGTGATTGCATTGTGAAGTTCTCATGTTATGTTTTTCAGCTCCATCAGGTCATTTATCTTCCCCTCTAAACTTGTTATTCTGGTTAACAACTCCTATAATGTTTTATCACGATTCTTAGCTTCTTTACATTGGGTTACAACATGCTCCTTTAGCTCAGCGAAGTTTGTTATCACCCACCTTCGGAAGCCTATTTCTGTTAATTCAGCCATCTCAGCCTAGTTCTTTGCCCTTACTGGAGTGGTGTTGCAGTCATTTGGATGAAAAGAGGTGCTCTGGCTTTTTGAGTTTTTAGCATTTTTGTGTTGATCTTTCTAATCTTTTTGGGCTCATCTACCTTTGAATGGGGTCAAGTTTTTTGTTGTTGTTGTTGTTGTCTATTTTTTTGTTAACAGGGCTGCTGTGGGTCTGTTCCAGACCCCAGTTGGCTCAGTTTTTCCCATACGGAGTGTCATACAGGGTGTAACCAGTGAAGGTGGGGAAACAGCAAAGATGGCAGCCTGCTCCTTCCTCTGTAAGCGCCATCCCTGCAGGGTATCTGTCTGTTCCCAGTCTGAACTGTACCTGTAGAAGGTAGCTAGAGACTCCTGTTGGGAGGTCTCACCCAGTCAGGAGGAATGGGATCAGGGACCCGCTTAAAGAAGGAGTCTGGCTCCTTTTTGGTAGTGCAGCTGTGCTTCGTTGTGGGAAACTATTCCTTGTCCAGACCGTCTGGACTCTCCAGAGCCGGCAGGCTGGGACAGTCAAGTCGACAGAACTGCAGACATGGCAGCTGCCCCTCCCCCCAGGGAATTTGGTCCTTCTCAGGCAAATCCCTCTGACTGGGATTCCAAGCCAGTGGGTCTTAATTTATGAGGTGTCATGGAAGTGGAACCCACAGAATGACACTACTCGGCTTCCTGGATTCAGCCCCCCTCTGGAGGTATGTAGGGACAGATCTCTGGCCTTGCCAGGAATCCTGGGGCTGGAATATGCAAAACTCCTGGGTCTCTGTGTGTGCCCAGGTGGCTGCTCTGCCAGGACTCTATACAGGTCTGTGTATTGGACCAAGGCCCTGGTGGTCTGGCACCAGGGGGACACAAGAAGGTCTCCTGGGTGCACAGATCCATGGGAGAATCGTGGTTTCTTGGGCAAGATTGCATACTCACTTACTGCTTCCCTTGGCTGGGAGTGGAGGGTTCCTTTGGCTTCATGCCACTCCCGGTTGGGCCATCACCCCACCCTGCTTTTCTTCTTTCTCTTTGGGTTGAGCTGTTGGCCTGGTCAGTCCCAGTTTGAGAACCTGGATATTTCAGTTGAAGGTGCTGAATTCATTTGCTGCTTTCATTCTTCTCTGTGAGTACTGCAGCTGCTTCTAATTGGCCATCTTGGCCTCCTCAGTATCGTAATCATATGGGACCACAATTGTATATGCAGTCATTGACTGAAACATTATTATGTGGCACATGACTCCAGTTTTACTTAAAAACCTCTTAAAGTCCTTTATTTTCGATTCTATCAAACTTCATATATTAGTGTCGTGATATTTAATACCTAACAGATTTAAACAGATATTAACAGATTTAAACAAATATTAAATGCTGACTATGTGCCAAGTACTTGTCTATAAAACAGGCATGTAAAAAATAAAACACAGCCAGGCACAGTGGCTCAGACCTGTAATCCTAGCACTTTGGAAGGCCTCGGGTGGATTACCCGAGGTTCACATGATGAAATCTCACCTCTACTAAAAATACAAAAATTTAGCCAGGCGTGGTGGTGGGCACCTGTAATCCCAGCTACTCAGGAGGCTGAGGCAGGAAAATCACTTGAACCCAGGAGGTAGAAGTTGCAGTGAGCCCAGATTGTGCCATTGCACTCCAGCCTGGGCAATAAAACAAAAACTCTGCCTCAAAAACACACACACACACACGCATTCTCTGCTCTTAAAAGGCACTTAAATGAAAGGAGGCAAGTACTATGAACATTTTAATGTGAATGTAAAGGTTTAAAAATAGAGATACATAGAGGGCAGTCTGGGACTGGGTTTCTGGAGGAAAAATGTAGTTAGTAATTAAATTTTACAGCTGAGATTCCTTGAGGAAGTGAAAAACTTTGCCCCTCCTAAAAAGAAACACTTGAAGGAAAAGATTGAAGTACATGAGTCATTTAATAAGCTCAATTTTAGATAATTTTTTCACCTACTTTTTAATTCATTTTTTTTACATTCTTTCTGCTGTTCATTATTAGCCAATAAATATTTTTATTTCAGATTTTTTTGAGTTGTACAATTTCTATTTTCATTTTTAGAGTTATTTTTATCTTTTTCACCAGTTTGATCCATCTTTTTATCTAAATTCCTTGACTTTTTTTTTTTTTTTTTTTTTTTTTTTTTTTTTTTTTTTTTTTTTTTTTTTTTTTTTTTTTTTTTTTTTTTTTTTTTTTTTTTTTTTTTGAGACGGAGTTTCGCTCTTGTTACCCAGGCTGGAGTGCAATGGCGTGATCTTGGCTCACCGCAACCTCCGCCTCCTGGGTTCAAGCAATTCTCCTGCCTCAGCCTCCCGAGTAGCTGGTACTACAGGCACGTG